>JAKIJQ010000347.1:0-105414 GCA_023373905.1 Rhizoglyphus robini
TCGAGTCGATTCTGCTCCTCTGTCCGTGTTTGCCTGGTGTAATCCACAGTTTCAATTAGCCTCGGTTGCTCCAAAGAGGTGTTGCTCGTTATGTGTGCGTCGAGGTGCATGTGCGGTGCTCGAGTCGACTTACGCTCCTCTGTCCGTGTTTGTCTTGTCTAATCCACAGTTGCATTAGCTTGGATAGCGCCAAAGAGGTGTTGCTCGGTATGTGTTTCGGGGTGGTGGCGATGCTCGAGTCGATGCTGTTCCCCTGTCGGCGTTTGCTATGTGTAATCTACAGTTTGCATTAGCTTGGATAGCGCCAAAAGTGTGTTGCTCCGTATGTGTGTCGTGGTGGCGATGCTCGAGTCGATGCTCCTCTGTCCGAGTTTGCCTGGTGTAATCAAAAGTTTCAATTAACCTTGGTTGCTCCAAAAGGTGCGTTGCTCGGTATGTGTCGAGGTGTTTGCGGTGCCTGAGTCAATGCTGTTCCTCTGTCCGTGTTTGCCTTGTGTAATCCACATTTTCAATTAGCCCCGGTTGCTCTAAAGTCGTGTTGCTCTGTATGTATGTCGAGGTGGTGGCGCATGCTCGAAATGATGCTGTTCCCCTGTCAGTGTTTGCTATGTAATCTACAGTTGCATTTAGCTTGGATAGCGCCAAAAAGGTAAGCGTCTGGGTATGTGTGTCGTGGTGGTGGCGATGCTCGAGTCGATGCTGTTCTCCGTCCGGAGTTTGCCTGGTGTAATCAAAAGTTTCACCACCTTGGTTGCTCCAAAAAAGGTGTGCTCGGTATGTGTGTCGTGGTGGTGGCAATGCTTAAGTTGATTCTGTTCCTCTGTCCGTGTTTGCCTGGTGTAATCCAGTTTCAATTAGCCAAGGCTGCTCCTAAAGTCGTGTTGCTCGGTTTGTATGTCGAGGTGGTTGCGGTGCTCGAGTCGATTCTGTTCTGTCAGTGTTTTCTGTCTAATCTACAGTTTGTATTAGCTGGATAGCGCTAAAAGGTGTTGTCTGTATGTGTGTCAAAATGTTTGCGGTGTCGAGTCGATTACTCCTCTGTCCGGAGTTTGCCTGGTGCACCGGAAAGTTTCAATTAACCTTGGTTGCTCAAAGAGGTGTTGCTCGGTATGTGTGTCGTGGTGGTGGCGATGCTCGAGTCGATGCTACCTCTGTCCGTGTTTGCCTGGTGTAATCCACAGTTTCAATTAGCCCCGGTTGCTCCAAAGAGGTGTTGCTCGGTATGTGTGTCGAGGTGTTTGCGGTGCTCGAGTCAATGCTGTTCCCCTGTCCGTGTTTGCCTGTGTAATCCACATTTTCAATTAGCCCCGGCTGCTCTTAAAGTCGTGTTGCTCTGGTATGTATGTCGAGGTGGTGGCGAGATGCTCGAGTCGATGCTGCCCTGTCGTTTGCTGTGTAATCTACAGTTTGCATTAGCTTGGATAGCGCCAAAGAGGTGTTGTTTTGTATGTGTGTCGTGGTGGTGGCGATGCTCAAGTCGATGCTGCTCCCTCTGTCCAAGTTTGCCTGGTGTAATCAAAAGCTTCAATTAACCTTGGTTGCTCCAAAAGGTGTGCTCGGTATGTGTGTCGTGGTGGTGGCAATGCTGCTTATTCTGTTCCTCTGTCCGTGCTTGCCAGTGTAATCCACAGCTTCAATTAGCCAAGGTTGCTCCAAAGTCGTGTTGCTCGGTTTGTATGTCGAGGTGGTTGCGGTGCTCGAGTCGATTCTGCTCTCCCGCCAGTGTTTTTTTTGTCTAATCTACAGTTTGTATAGCTGGACAGCGCTAAAGAGGATAGCCCGTATAAAACGAGTGTCTATATGTTGCGGTGCTCGAGTCGATGCTACTCCTCTGTCCGAGTTTGCCGGTAATCAAAAAGTTTCAATCAACCTTGGTTGTCCAAAGAGGTGTTGCTGGTATGTGTGTCGTGGTGGTGGCGATGCTCGGGTCGATGCCACTCCTCTGTCCGTAGTTTGCCTGGTGTAATCCATAGTCTCAATTAGCCAAGGTTGTTCCAAAGTCGTGTTGCTCGGTTTGTATGTCGAGGTGGTTGCGATGCTCGATTCGATTCTGTTCCTCTGTCCGTGTTTGTCTTGTCTAATCCACATTTCAATTAGCCTCGGTTGCTCCAAAGAGGTGTTGCTCGTTATGTGTGTCGAGGTGCATGCGGTGCTCGAGTCGATTCTGTTCTCCTGTCAGTGTTTTTTTTTCGTCTAATCTACAGTTTGTATTAGCTTGGGATAGCGCCAAAGAGGTGTTGTCTGAATGTGTAGTCGAAATGTTTGCGGTGCTTAAGTTGATTCTGTTCCTCTGTCCGTGTTTGCCTGGTGTAATCTGCAGTTTCAATTAGCCAAGGCTGCTCCAAAGTCGTGTTGCTCGGTTTGTATGTCGAGGTGGTTGCGATGCTCGAGTCGATGCTACTCCTCTGTCCGAGTTTGCCTGGTGTAATCAAAAGTTTCAATTAACCTTGGTTGCTCAAAAGAGGTGTTGCTCGGTATGTGGGACGAGGTGCATGGTGGTGCTCGAGTCGATGCTACTCCTCTGTCCGTGTTTGCCTGATGTAATCCACAGTTTCAATTAAACAAGGTTGCTCCAAAGAGGTGTTGCTCGGTATGTATGTCGAGGTGTTTGCGGTGCTCGAGTCGATGCTGCTCTTCTGTCCGTGTTTGCCTGGTGTAATCCACATTTTCAATTAGCCCCGGTTGCTCTAAAGTCGTGTTGCTCTGCATGTATGTCGAGGTGGTGGCGATGCTCGAGTCGATGCTGTTCCCCGTCAGCGTTTGCTATGTGGTAATCTACAGTTTGCATTAGCTTGGATAGCGCCAAAAAGGTGTTGCTCCGTATGTGTGTCGTGGTGGTGGCGATGCTCGAGTCGATGCTGCTCCTCTGTCCGAGTTTGCCTGGTGCAATCAAAAGTTTCAATTAACCTTGGTTGCTCCAAAAGGGTGTGCTCGGTATGTGTGTCGTGGTGGTGGCAATGCTTAAGCTGATTCTGTTCCTCTGTCCGTGTTTGCCTGGTGTAATCCACAGTTTCAACTAGCCAGGCTGCTCCAAAGTCGTGTTGCTCGGTTTGTATGTCGAGGTGGTTGCGGTGCTCGAGTCGATTCTGTTCTCCTGTCAGTGTTTTTTCTTCGTCTAATCTACAGTTTGTATTGGCTTGGATAGCGCTAAAAGGTGTTGTCCGCATGTGTGGTCAAAAATGTTTGCGGTGCTCGAGTCGATGCTACCCTCTGTCCGAGTTTGCCTGGTGTAATCAAAAGTTTCAATTAACCTTGGTTGCTTCAAAGAGGTGTTGCTCGGTATGTGTGTCGTGGTGGTGGCGATGCTCGAGTCGATGCTACTCCTCTGTCCGTGTTTGCCTGGTGTAATCCACAGTTCACCTAGCCCCGGTTGCTCCAAAGAGGTGTTGCTCGGTATGTGTGTCGAGGTGTTTGCGGTGCTCGAGTCAATGCTGTTCCCCTGTCCAGGTTTGCCTTGTGTAATCCACATTTTCAATTAGGCCCCGGTTGCTCTAAAGTCGTGTTGCTCTGTATGTATGTCGAGGTGGTGGCGATGCTCGAGTCGATGCTGTTCCCCTGTCAGTGTTTGCTATATGTAATCTTACAGTTTGCATTAGCTTGGATAGCGCCAAAGAGGTGTTGCCCTATGTGTGTCGTGGTGGTGGCGATGCCCGAGTCGATGCTGCTCCTCTGTCCAAGTTTGCCTGGTGTAATCAAAAGCCTAATTGAACCTTGGTTGCTCCAAAAAAGGTGTGCTCGGTATGTGTGTCGTGGTGGTGGCAATGCTTAAGTTGATTCTGTTCCTCTGTCCGGGTTTGCCAGGTGTAATCCATACAGTTTCAATTAGCCAAGGTTGCTCCAAAGTCGTGTTGCTCGGTTTGTATGTCGAGGTGGTTGCGGTGCTCGAGTCGATTCTGTTCTCCTGTCAGTGTTTTTTTTCGTCTAATCTACAGTTTGTATTAGCTTGGATAGCGCTAAAGAGGTGTTGCTCCGTATGTGAGTCGAAATGTTTGGTGGTGCTCGAGTCGATGCTACTCCTCTGTCCGAGTTTGCCTGGTGTAATCACAGAAAGTTTCAACTAACCTTGGTTGCTCCAAAGAGGTGTTGCTCGGTATGTGTGTCGTGGTGGTGGCGATGTCGAGTCGATGCTACCCTCTGTCCGTGTTTGCCTGGTGTAATCCACAGTTTCAATTAGCCAAGGTTGTTCCAAAGTCGTGTTGCTCGGTTTGTATAGTCGAGGTGGTTGCGATGCTCGATTCGATTCTGTTCCTCTGTCCGTGTTTGTCTTGTCTAATCCACATTTCAATTAGCCTCGGTTGCTCCAAAGAGGTGTTGCTCGTTATGTGTGTCGAGGTGCATGCGGTGCTCGAGTCGATTCTGTTCTCCTGTCAGTGTTTTTTTTCGTCTAATCTACAGTTTGTATTAGCTTGGGATAGCGCCAAAGAGGTGTTGCTCCGAATGTGTGTCGAAATGTTTGCAGGTGCTTAAGTTGATTCTGTTCCTCTGTCCGTGTTTGCCTGGTGTAATCCACAGTTCAATTAGCCAAGGTTGCTCCAAAGTCGCGTTGCTCGGTTTGTACGTCGAGGTGGTTGCGATGCTCGAGTCGATGCTACTCCTCTGTCCGAGTTTGCCTGGTGTAATCAAAAGTTTCAATTAACCTTGGTTGCTCAAAAGAGGTGTTGCTCGGCATGTGGGACGAGGTGCATGCGGTGCTCGAGTCGATGCTACTCCTCTGTCCGTGTTTGCCTGATGTAATCCACAGTTTCAATTAGCCAAGGTTGCTCCAAAGAGGTGTTGCTCGGTATGTATGTCGAGGTGTTTGAGGTGCTCGAGTCGATGCTGCTCTTCTGTCCGTGTTTGCCTGGTGTAATCCACATTTTCAATTAGCCCCGGTTGCTCTAAAGTCGTGTTGCTCGGTATGTATGTCGAGGTGGTGGCGGTGCTCGAATCGATGCTGCTCCTCTGTCTGAGTTTGCCTGGTGTAATCAAAAGTTTCAATTAGCCTCTGTTGCTCTAAAGAGTTGTTGCTCGGTATGTGTTTCAAGGTGGTGGCGATGCTCGAGTCGATGCTGTTCTCCTGTCAGTGTTTTTTTCGTCTAATCTACAGTTTGTATCAGCTTGGATAGCGCCAAAGAGGTGTTGCTCCGTAGTGTGTCGAGGTGTTTGCGGTGCTCGAGTCGATGCTACTCCTCTGTCCGAGTTTGCCTGGTGTAATCAAAAGTTTCAATTAACCTTGGATAGCGCCAAAGAGGTGTTGTTCGGTATGTGTGTCGTGGTGGTAGCTGTGCTCGAGTCGATTCTGCTCCTCTGCCCGTGTTTTTCTTGTGTAATCCACATTTTGCATTAGCTTGAATAGCGCCAAAGGGGTGTTGTTCGGTTTGTGTGTCGTGGTGGTAGCTGTGCTCGAGTCGATTCTGCTCCTCTTTCCGTGTTTTCTTGTGTAATCCACAGTTTGTATTAGCTTGGATAGCGCCAAATGGGTGTTGCTCGGTATGTGTGTCGTGGTGGTAGCTGTGCTCGAGTCGATTCTGCCCTCTGAACGTGTTTGCCGGGGGTAATCCACATTTTGCATTAGCTTGGATAGCGCCAAAGAAGAGTTGCTCGGTTTGTGTGTCGGTGGTAGCTGTGCTCGAGTCGATTCTGTTCCCTCTGCCCGTGTTTTTCCTTGTGTAATCCACATTTTGTATTAGCTTGGATAGCGCCAAAGAGGTGTTGCTCGGTAATGTTTGTCGTGGTGGTAGCTGTGCTCGAGTCGATTCTGCTCCTCTGAACGTGTTTGCCTGGTGTAATCCACAGTTTGCATTAGCTTGGATAGCGCCAAAAGGGTGTTGCTCGGTTTGTGTGTCGAGGTGGTAGCTGTGCTCGAGTCGATGCTACTCCTCTGTCCGAGTTTGCCTGTGTAATCAAAAGTTTCAACTAACCTTGGTTGCTCCAAAGAGGTGTTGCTCGGTATGTGTGTCGTGGTGGTAGCTGTGCTCGAATCGATTCTGCTCCTCTGAACGTGTTTGCCTGGTGTAATCCACAGTTTGCATTAGCTTCGGATAGCGCCAAAGGGGTGTTGCTCGGTTTGTGTGTCGTGGTGGTAGCTGTGCCCGAGTCGATTCTGCTCCCTCTGCCCGTGTTTTTCTTGTGTAATCCACATTTTGTATTAGCTTGGATAAATATAACGCCAAAGAGGTGTTGCTCGGTATGTGTGTCGTGGTGGTAGCTGTGCTCGAGTCGATTCTGCTCCTCTGAACGTGTTTGCCTGGTGTAATCCACAGTTTGCATTAGCTTGGATAGCGCCAAAGAGGTGTTGCTCGGTATGTAAATCGTGGTGGTAGCTGTGCTCGAGTCGATGCTACTCCCTCTGTCCGAGTTTGCCTGGTGTAATCAGAAAGTTTCAATTAACCTTGGTTGCTCCAAAGTCGTGTTGCTCGGTTTGTATGTCGAGGTGGTTGCGGTGCTCGAATCGATTCTGTTCCTCTGTCCGTGTTTTTCTTGTGTAATCCACAGTTTGCATAAGCTTGGATAGCGCCAAAGAGATGTTGCTCGGTATGTGTGTCGTGGTGGTAGCTCTGCTCGAGTCGATTCTGCTCCTCTGAACGTGGTTTGCCTGGTGTAATCAAAAGTTTCAATTAACCTTGGATAGCGCCAAAGAGGTGTTGCTCGGTTTGTATGTCGAGGTGGTTGCGGTGCTCGAATCGATTCTGTTCCCTCTGTCCGTGTTTTTTTTTCGTCTAATCTACAGTTTGTATCAGCTTGGATAGCGCCAAAGAGGTGTTGCTCCGTATGTGTGTCGAGGTGTTTGCGGTGCTCGAGCCGATGCTACTCCCTCTGTCCGAGTTTGCCTGGTGTAATCAAAAAGTTTCAATTAACCTTGGATAGCGCCAAAGAGGTGTTGCTCGGTATGTGTGTCGTGGTGGTAGCTGTGTCGAGTCGATTCTGCTCCTCTGCCCGTGTTTTTCTTGTGTAATCCACATTTTGCATTAGCTTGAATAGCGCCAAAGGGGTGTTGTTCGGTTTGTGTGTCGTGGTGGTAGCTGTGCTCGAGTCGATTCTGCTCCTCTGCCCGTGTTTTTCTTGTGTAATCCACATTTTGTATTAGCTTTGGATAGCGCCAAAGAGGTGTTGCTCGGTATGTGGTGTCGTGGTGGTAGCTGTGTCGAGTCGATTCTGCTCCTCTGCCCGTGTTTTTCTTGTGTAATCCACATTTTGCATTAGCTTGGATAGCGCCAAAGGGGGTGTTGCTCGGTTAGTGTGTCTGGTGGATAACTGTGCTCGAGTCGATTCTGCTCCTCTGCCCGTGTTTTTTTGTGTAATCCACATTTTGTATTAGCTTGGATAGCGCCAAAGAGGTGTTGCTCGGTATGTGTGTCGCAGTGGTGGCGATTCTCGAGATGATTCAGTTCCTCTTTCCGTGTTTTTCTTGTGTAATCCACAGTTTGTATTAGCTTGGATAGCGCCAAATGGGTGTTGCTCGGTATGTGTGTCGTGGTGGTAGCTGTGCTCGAGACGATTCTGCCCTCTGAACGGTTTGCCAGGTGTAATCCATAGTTTGTATTAGCTTGGATAGCGCCAAAGAGGTGTTGCTCGGTATGTGTGTCGTGGTGGTAGCTGTGCTCGAGTCGATTCTGCTCCTCTGAACGTGTTGCCTGGTGTAATCCACATTTGCATTAGCTTGGATAGCGCCAAAGAAGTGTTGCTCGGTTTGTGTGTCGTGGTGGTAGCTGTGCTCGAGTCGATTCTGCTTCTCTGCCCGTGTTTTTCTTGTGTAATCCACATTTTGTATTAGCTTGGATAGCGCCAAAGAGGTGTTGCTCGGTATGTTTGTCGTGGTGGTAGCTGTGTTCGAGTCGATTCTGCTCCTCTGAACGTGTTTGCCTGGTGTAATCCACAGTTTGCATTAGCTTGGATAGCGCCAAAAGAGTGTTGCTCGGTTTGTGTGTCGTGGTGGTAGCTGTGTTCGAGTCGATTCTGCTCCTCTGCCCGTGTTTTTCTTGTGTAATCCACATTTTGCATTAGCTTGAATAGCGCCAAATGGGGTGTTGTTCGGTTTGTGTGTCGTGGTGGTAGCTGTGCTCGAGTCGATTCTGCTCCTCTGCCCGTGTTTTTCTTGTGTAATCCACATTTTGTATTAGCTTGGATAGCGCCAAAGAGGTGTTGCTCGGTATGTGTGTCGTGGTGGTAGCTGTGCTCGGAGTCGATTCTGCTCCTCTGCCCGTGTTTTTCTTGTGTAATCCACATTTTGCATTAGCTTGGATAGCGCCAAAGGGGTGTTGCTCGGTTAGTGTGTCGTGGTGGTAGCTGTGCTCGAGTCGATTCTGCTCCTCTGCCCGTGTTTTTCTTGTGTAATCCACATTTTGTATTAGCTTGGATAGCGCCAAAGAGGTGTTGCTCGGTATGTGTGTCGTGGTGGTGGCGATTCTCGAGATGATTCAGTTCCTCTTTCCGTGTTTTTCTTGTGTAATCCACAGTTTGTATTAGCTTGGATAGCGCCAAATGGGTGTTGCTCGGTAGTGTGTCGTGGTGGTAGCTGTGCTCGAGACGATTCTGCTCCTCTGAACGTGTTTGCCTGGTGTAATCCATAGTTTGCATTAGCTTGGATAGCGCCAAAGAGGTGTTGCTCGGTATGTGTGTCGTGGTGGTAGCTGTGCTCGAGTCGATTCTGCTCCTCTGAACGTGTTTGCCTGGTGTAATCCACATTTGCATTAGCTTGATAGCGCCAAAGAAGTGTTGCTCGGTTTGTGTGTCGTGGTGGTAGCTGTGCTCGAGTCGATTCTGCTTCTCTGCCCGTGTTTTTCTTGTGTAATCCACATTTTGTATTAGCTTGGATAGCGCCAAAGAGGTGTTGCTCGGTATGTTTGTCGTGGTGGTAGCTGTGTTCGAGTCGATTCTGCTCCTCTGAACGTGTTTGCCTGGTGTAATCCACAGTTTGCATTAGCTTGGATAGCGCCAAAAGAGTGTTGCTCGGTTTGTGTGTCGTGGTGGTAGCTGTGTTCGAGTCGATTCTGCTCCTCTGCCCGTGTTTTTCTTGTGTAATCCACATTTTGTATTAGCTTGGATAGCGCCAAAGAGGTGTTGCTCGGTATGTGTGTCGTGGTGGTAGCTGTGCTCGAGTCGATTCTGCTCCTCTGAACGTGTTTGCCTGGTGTAATCCACAGTTTGCATTAGCTTGGATAGCGCCAAAGAGGTGTTGCTCGGTATGTGTGTCGTGGTGGTAGCTGTGCTCGAGTCGATGCTACTCCTCTGTCCGAGTTTGCCTGGTGTAATCAAAAGTTTCAATTAACCTTGGTTGCTCCAAAAGAGGTGTTGCTCGGTATGTGTGTCGTGGTGGTGCTGTGCTCGAGTCGATTCTGCTCCTCTGAACGTGTTTGCCTGGTGTAATCCACAGTTTGCATTAGCTTGGATAGCGCCAAAGGGGTGTTGCTCGGTTTGTGTGTCGTGGTGGTAGCTGTGTTCGAGTCGATTCTGCTCCTCTGCCCGTGTTTTTCTTGTGTAATCCACATTTTGTATTAGCTTGGATAGCGCCAAAGAGGTGTTGCTCGGTATGTGTGTCGTGGTGGTAGCTGTGCTCGAGTCGATTCTGCTCCTCTGAACGTGTTTGCCTGGTGTAATCCACAGTTTGCATTAGCATGGATAGCGCCAAAGAGGTGTTGCTCGGTATGTGTGTCGTGGTGGTAGCTGTGCTCGAGTCGATGCTACTCCTCTGTCCGAGTTTGCCTGGTGTAATCAAAAGTTTCAATTAACCTTGGTTGCTCCAAAGAGGTGTTGCTCGGTATGTGTGTCGTGGTGGTGGCAATGCTTAAGTTGATTCTGTTCCTCTGTCCGTGTTTGCCTGATGTAATCCACAGTTTCAATTAGCCAAGGTTGCTCCAAAGTCGTGTTGCTCGGTTTGTATGTCGAGGTGGTTGCGATGCTCGAGTCGATTCTGTTCCTCTGTCCGTGTTTGTCTTGTCTAATCGACAATTTCAATTAGCCTCGGTTGCTCCAAAGAGGTGTTTCTCGGTATGTGTGTCGTGGTGGTGGCGGTGCTAGAATCGATGCTGCTCCTCTGTCCGAGTTTGCCTGGTGTAATCAAAAGTTTCAATTAGCCTCTGTTGCTCCAAAGAGGTGTTGCTCGGTATGTGTATCGAGGTGTTTGCGGTGCTCGAGTCAATGCTGTTCCCCGTCCGTGTTTGCCTTGTGTAATCCACATTTTCAATTAGCCCCGGTTGCTCCAAAGAGGTGTTGCTCGTTATGTGGGACGAGGTGCATGCGGTGCTCGAGTCGATTCTGTTCCTCTGTCCGTGTTTGCCTGGTGTAATCCACATTTTCAATTAGCCCTCGGTTGCTCCAAAGAGGTGTTGCTCGTTATGTGGGACGAGGTGCATGCGATGCTCGAGTCGATTCTGTTCCTCTGTCCATGTGTGCCTGGTGTAATCCACATTTTCAATTAGCCTCGGTTGCTCCAAAGAGGTGTTGCTCGTTATGTGGGACGAGGTGCATGCGGTGCTCGAGTCGATTCTGTTCCTCTGTCCGTGTTTGCCTGGTGTAATCCACAGTTTCATTTAGCCCCGGTTGCTCCAAAGTCGTGTTGCTCGGTACGTATGTCGAGGTGTTTGAGGTGCTCGAGTCGATGCTGCTCTTCTGTCCGTGTTTGCCTGGTGTAATCCACATTTTCAATTAGCCCCGGTTGCTCTTAAAGTCGTGTTGCTCGGTATGTATGTCGAGGTGGTGGCGGTGCTCGAATCGATGCTGCTCCTCTGTCCGAGTTTGCCTGGTGTAATCAAAAGTTTCAATTAGCCTCTGTTGCTCTAAAGAGGTGTTGCTCGGTATGTGTTTCAAGGTGGTGGCGATGCTCGAGTCGATGCTGTTCTCCTGTCAGTGTTTTTTTCGTCTAATCTACAGTTTGTATTAGCTTGGATAGCGCCAAAGAGGTGTTGCTCCGTATGTGTGTCGAGGTGTTTGCGGTGCTCGAGTCGATGCTACTTCTCTGTCCGAGTTCGCCTGGTGTAATCAAAAGTTTCAATTAACCTTGGTTGCTCCAAAGAGGTGTTGCTCGGTATGTGGGACGAGGTGCATGCGGTGCTCGAGTCGATTCTGTTCCTCTGTCCGTGTTTGCCTGGTGTAATCCACAGTTTCATTTAGCCCCGGTTGCTCCAAAGTCGTTTTGCTCGGTATGTATGTCGATGTGGTTGCGGTGCTGGAGTCGATGCTGCTGCTCTGTCCGAGTTTATATTGTGTAATCGACAATTTCAATTAGCCTCGGTTGCTCCAAAGAGGTGTTTCTCGGTATGTGTGTCGTGGTGGTGGCGGTGCTAGAATCGATGCTGCTCCTCTGTCCGAGTTTGCCTGGTGTAATCAAAAGTTTCAATTAGCCTCTGTTGCTCCAAAGAGGTGTTGCTCGGTATGTGTGTCGAGGTGTTTGCGGTGCTCGAGTCAATGCTGTTCCCCTGTCCGTGTTTGCCTTGTGTAATCCACATTTTCAATTAGCCCCGGTTGCTCTAAAGTCGTGTTGCTCTGTATGTATGTCGAGGTGGTGGCGATGCTCGAGTCGATGCTGTTCCCCTGTCAGTGTTTGCTATGTGTAATCTACAGTTTGCATTAGCTTGGATAGCGCCAAAGAGGTGTTGCTCCGTATGTGTGTCGAGGTGTTTGCGGTGCTCGATTCGATGCTACTCCTCTGTCCGAGTTTGCCTGGTGTAATCAAAAGTTTCAATTAGCCTCTGTTGCTCTAAAGAGGTGTTGCTCGGTATGTGTTTCAAGGTGGTGGCGATGCTCGAGTCGATGCTGTTCTCCTGTCAGTGTTTTTTTCGTCTAATCTACAGTTTGTATTAGCTTGGATAGCGCCAAAGAGGTGTTGCTCCGTATGTGTGTCGAGGTGTTTGCGGTGCTCGAGTCGATGCTACTCCTCTGTCCGAGTTCGCCTGGTGTAATCAAAAGTTTCAATTAACCTTGGTTGCTCCAAAGAGGTGTTGCTCGGTATGTGGGACGAGGTGCATGCGGTGCTCGAGTCGATTCTGTTCCTCTGTCCGTGTTTGCCTGGTGTAATCCACAGTTTCATTTAGCCCCGGTTGCTCCAAAGTCGTTTTGCTCGGTATGTATGTCGATGTGGTTGCGGTGCTGGAGTCGATGCTGCTGCTCTGTCCGAGTTTATATTGTGTAATCGACAATTTCAATTAGCCTCGGTTGCTCCAAAGAGGTGTTTCTCGGTATGTGTGTCGTGGTGGTGGCGGTGCTAGAATCGATGCTGCTCCTCTGTCCGAGTTTGCCTGGTGTAATCAAAAGTTTCAATTAGCCTCTGTTGCTCCAAAGAGGTGTTGCTCGGTATGTGTGTCGAGGTGTTTGCGGTGCTCGAGTCAATGCTGTTCCCCTGTCCGTGTTTGCCTTGTGTAATCCACATTTTCAATTAGCCCCGGTTGCTCTAAAGTCGAGTTGCTCTGTATGTATGTCGAGGTGGTGGCGATGCTCGAGTCGATGCTGTTCCCCTGTCAGTGTTTGCTATGTGTAATCTACAGTTTGCATTAGCTTGGATAGCGCCAAAGAGGTGTTGCTCCGTATGTGTGTCGAGGTGTTTGCGGTGCTCGATTCGATGCTACTCCTCTGTCCGAGTTTGCCTGGTGTAATCAAAAGTTTCAATTAACCTTGGTTGCTCCAAAGAGGTGTTGCTCGGTATGTATGTCGAGGTGTTTGCGGTGCTCGATTCGATGCTACTCCTCTGTCCGAGTTTGCCTGGTGTATTCAAAAGTTTCAATTAACCTTGGTTGCTCCAAAAAGGTGTTGCTCGGTATGTGTGTCGTGGTGGTAGCTGTGCTCGAGTCGATTCTGCTCCTCTGCCCGTGTTTTTCTTGTGTAATCCACATTTTGCATTAGCTTGAATAGCGCCAAAGGGGTGTTGCTCGGTTTGTGTGTCGTGGTGGTAGCTGTGTTCGAGTCGATTCTGCTCCTCTGCCTGTGTTTTTCTTGTGTAATCCACATTTTGTATTAGCTTGGATAGCGCCAAAGAGGTGTTGCTCGGTATGTGTGTCGTGGTGGTAGCTGTGCTCGAGTCGATTCTGCTCCTCTGAACGTGTTTGCCTGGTGTAATCCACAGTTTGCATTAGCTTGGATAGCGCCAAAGAGGTGTTGCTCGGTATGTGTGTCGTGGTGGTAGCTGTGCTCGACTCGATTCTGCTCCTCTGCCCGTGTTTTTCTTGTGTAATCCACATTTTGCATTAGCTTGGATAGCGCCAAAGGGGTGTTGCTCGGTTTGTGTGTCGTGGTGGTAGCTGTGCTCGAGTCGATTCTGCTCCTCTGCCCGTGTTTTTCTTGTGTAATCCACAGTTTGCATAAGCTTGGATAGCGCCAAAGAGATGTTGCTCGGTATGTGTGTCGTGGTGGTAGCTCTGCTCGAGTCGATTCTGCTCCTCTGAACGTGTTTGCCTGGTGTAATCAAAAGTTTCAATTAACCTTGGTTGCTCCAAAGTCGTGTTGCTCGGTTTGTATGTCGAGGTGGTTGCGGTGCTCGAGTCGATTCTATTCCCTCTGTCCGTGTTTTTCTTGTGTAATCCACAGTTTGCATAAGCTTGGATAGCGCCAAAGAGGTGTTGCTCGGTATGTGTGTCGTGGTGGTAGCTGTGCTCGAGTCGATTCTGCTCCTCTGCCCGTGTTTTTCTTGTGTAATCCACATTTTGCATTAGCTTGGATAGCGCCAAAGGGGGTGTTGCTCGGTTTGTGTGTCGAAATGTTTGCGGTGCTTAAGTTGATTCTGTTTCTCTGTCCGTGTTTGCCTGGTGTAATCCACAGTTTCAATTAGCCAAGGTTGCTCCAAAGTCGTGTTGCTCGGTTTGTATGTCGAGGTGGTTGCGATGCTCGAGTCGATGCTACTCCTCTGTCCGAGTTCGCCTGGTGTAATCAAAAGTTTCAATTAACCTTGGTTGCTCCAAAGAGGTGTTGCTCGGTATGTGGGACGAGGTGCATGCGGTGCTCGAGTCGATTCTGTTCCTCTGTCCGTGTTTGCCTGGTGTAATCCACAGTTTCATTTAGCCCCGGTTGCTCCAAAGTCGTTTTGCTCGGTATGTATGTCGATGTGGTTGCGGTGCTGGAGTCGATGCTGCTGCTCTGTCCGAGTTTATATTGTGTAATCGACAATTTCAATTAGCCTCGGTTGCTCCAAAGAGGTGTTTCTCGGTATGTGTGTCGTGGTGGTGGCGGTGCTAGAATCGATGCTGCTCCCTCTGTCCGAGTTTGCCTGGTGTATTCAAAAGTTTCAATTAGCCTCTGTTGCTCCAAAGAGGTGTTGCTCGTTATGTGGGACGAGGTGCATGCGGTGCTCGAGTCGATTCTGTTCCTCTGTCCGTGTTTGCCTGGTGTAATCCACATTTTCAATTAGCCTCGGTTGCTCCAAAGAGGTGTTGCTCGTTATGTGGGACGAGGTGCATGCGATGCTCGAGTCGATTCTGTTCCTCTGTCCATGTGTGCCTGGTGTAATCCACATTTTCAATTAGCCTCGGTTGCTCCAAAGAGGTGTTGCTCGTTATGTGGGACGAGGTGCATGCGGTGCTCGAGTCGATTCTGTTCCTCTGTCCGTGTTTGCCTGGTGTAATCCACAGTTTCATTTAGCCTCGGTTGCTCCAAAGAGGTGTTTCTCGGTATGTGTGTCGTGGTGGTGGCGGTGCTAGAATCGATGCTGCTCCTCTGTCCGAGTTTGCCTGGTGTATTCAAAAGTTTCAATTAGCCTCTGTTGCTCCAAAGAGGTGTTGCTCGGTATGTATGTCGAGGTGGTGGCGGTGCTCGAATCGATGCTGCTCCTCTGTCCGAGTTTGCCTGGTGTAATCAAAAGTTTCAATTAGCCTCTGTTGCTCTAAAGAGGTGTTGCTCGGTATGTGTTTCAAGGTGGTGGCGATGCTCGAGTCGATGCTGTTCTCCTGTCAGTGTTTTTTCGTCTAATCTACAGTTTGTATTAGCTTGGATAGCGCCAAAGAGGTGTTGCTCCGTATGTGTGTCGAGGTGTTTGCGGTGCTCGAGTCGATGCTACTCCTCTGTCCGAGTTCGCCTGGTGTAATCAAAAGTTTCAATTAACCTTGGTTGCTCCAAAGAGGTGTTGCTCGGTATGTGGGACGAGGTGCATGCGGTGCTCGAGTCGATTCTGTTCCTCTGTCCGTGTTTGCCTGGTGTAATCCACAGTTTCATTTAGCCCCGGTTGCTCCAAAGTCGTTTTGCTCGGTATGTATGTCGATGTGGTTGCGGTGCTGGAGTCGATGCTGCTGCTCTGTCCGAGTTTATATTGTGTAATCGACAATTTCAATTAGCCTCGGTTGCTCCAAAGAGGTGTTTCTCGGTATGTGTCGTGGTGGTGGCGGTGCTAGAATCGATGCTGCTCCTCTGTCCGAGTTTGCCTGGTGTAATCAAAAGTTTCAATTAGCCTCTGTTGCTCCAAAGAGGTGTTGCTCGGTATATGTGTCGAGGTGTTTGCGGTGCTCGAGTCAATGCTGTTCCCCTGTCCGTGTTTGCCTTGTGTAATCCACATTTTCAATTAGCCCCGGTTGCTCTAAAGTCGTGTTGCTCTGTATGTATGTCGAGGTGGTGGCGATGCTCGAGTCGATGCTGTTCCCCTGTCAGTGTTTGCTATGTGTAATCTACAGTTTGCATTAGCTTGGATAGCGCCAAAGAGGTGTTGCTCCGTATGTGTGTCGAGGTGTTTGCGGTGCTCGATTCGATGCTACTCCTCTGTCCGAGTTTGCCTGGTGTAATCAAAAGTTTCAATTAACCTTGGTTGCTCCAAAGAGGTGTTGCTCGGTATGTATGTCGAGGTGTTTGCGGTGCTCGATTCGATGCTACTCCTCTGTCCGAGTTTGCCTGGTGTAATCAAAAGTTTCAATTAACCTTGGTTGCTCCAAAAAAAGGTGTTGCTCGGTATGTGTGTCGTGGTGGTAGCTGTGCTCGAGTCGATTCTGCTCCTCTGCCCGTGTTTTTCTTGTGTAATTCACATTTTGCATTAGCTTGAATAGCGCCAAAGGGGTGTTGCTCGGTTTGTGTGTCGTGGTGGTAGCTGTGTTCGAGTCGATTCTGCTCCTCTGCCTGTGTTTTTCTTGTGTAATCCACATTTTGTATTAGCTTGGATAGCGCCAAAGAGGTGTTGCTCGGTATGTGTGTCGTGGTGGTAGCTGTGCTCGAGTCGATTCTGCTCCTCTGAACGTGTTTGCCTGGTGTAATCCACAGTTTGCATTAGCTTGGATAGCGCCAAAGAGGTGTTGCTCGGTATGTGTGTCGTGGTGGTAGCTGTGCTCGAGTCGATTCTGCTCCTCTGCCCGTGTTTTTCTTGTGTAATCCCATTTTGCATTAGCTTGGATAGCGCCAAAGGGGTGTTGCTCGGTTTGTGTGTCGTGGTGGTAGCTGTGCTCGAGTCGATTCTGCTCCTCTGCCCGTGTTTTTCTTGTGTAATCCACAGTTTGCATAAGCTTGGATAGCGCCAAAGAGATGTTGCTCGGTATGTGTGTCGTGGTGGTAGCTCTGCTCGAGTCGATTCTGCTCCTCTGAACGTGTTTGCCTGGTGTAATCAAAAGTTTCAATTAACCTTGGTTGCTCCAAAGTCGTGTTGCTCGGTTTGTATGTCGAGGTGGTTGCGGTGCTCGAGTCGATTCTATTCCTCTGTCCGTGTTTTTCTTGTGTAATCCACAGTTTGCATAAGCTTGGATAGCGCCAAAAGAGGTGTTGCTCGGTATGTGTGTCGTGGTGGTAGCTGTGCTCGAGTCGATTCTGCTCCTCTGCCCGTGTTTTTCTTGTGTAATCCACATTTTGCATTAGCTTGGATAGCGCCAAAGGGGTGTTGCTCGGTTTGTGTGTCGAAATGTTTGCGGTGCTTAAGTTGATTCTGTTTCTCTGTCCGTGTTTGCCTGGTGTAATCCACAGTTTCAATTAGCCAAGGTTGCTCCAAAGTCGTGTTGCTCGGTATGTATGTCGATGTGGTTGCGGTGCTGGAGTCGATGCTGCTGCTCTGTCCGAGTTTATATTGTGTAATCGACAATTTCAATTAGCCTCGGTTGCTCCAAGAGGTGTTTCTCGGTATGTGTGTCGTGGTGGTGGCGGTGCTAGAATCGATGCTGCTCCTCTGTCGAGTTTGCCTGGTGTATTCAAAAGTTTCAATTAGCTCTGTTGCTCCAAAGAGGTGTTGCTCGGTATGTGTGTCGAGGTGTTTGCGGTGCTCGAGTCAATGATGTTCCCCTGTCCGTGTTTGCCTTGTGTAATCCCATTTTCAATTAGCCGGTTGCTCTAAGTCGTGTTGCTCTGTATGTATGTCGAGGTGGTGGCGGTGCTCGAGTCGATGCTGTTCCTCTGTCAGTGTTTTCTTGTGTAATCTACAGTTTGCATTAGCTTGGATAGCGCCAAAGAGGTGTTGCTCGGTATGTGTGTCGTGGTGGTTGCTGTGCTCGAGTCAATGCTACTCCTCTGTCCGAGTTTGCCTGGTGTAATCAAAAGTTTCCATTAACCTTGGTTGCTCCAAAGAGGTGTTGCTCGGTATGTATGTCGAGGTGGTTGCGTTGCTCGATTCGATGCTACTCCTCTGTCCGAGTTTGCCTGGTGTAATCAAAAGTTTCAATTAACCTTGGTTGCTCCAAAGAGGTGTTGCTCGGTTTGTATGTCGAGGTGGTTGCGGTGCTCGATTCGATGCCTCCTCTGTCGAGTTTGCCTGGTGTAATCAAAAGTTTCATTAACCTTGGTTGCTCAAGAGGTGTTGCTCGGTATGTATGTCGAGGTGTTTGCGGTGCTCGATTCGATGCTACTCCTCTGTCCGAGTTTGCCTGGTGTAATCAAAAGTTTCAATTAACCTTGGTTGCTCCAAAGGGTGTTGCTCGGTTCTGTGTCGTGGTGGTGGCGTGCTCGAGTCGATTCTGTTCCTCTGTCCGTGTTTTCCTTGGTGTAATCCACAGTTTGCATAAGCTTGGATAGCGCCAAAGAGGTGTTGCTCGGTATGTGTGTCGTGGTGGTAGCTGTGCTCGAGGTCGATTCTGCTCCTCTGCCCGTGTTTTTCCTTGTGTAATCCACATTTTGCATTAGCTTGGATACGCCGCCCCGCTGTAAAGTGCAAAGCGTCACTGCAACAATCACTATTCTGAGTCGTGGTGGTAGCTGTTGCTTGAGTCGATTTTGTTTTGTGTTGGTGTTTTGTGGAATTGTGTTGAAATGATTTGCTCATTTGTCCTCGGAAAACACCATAACTGGTGTTATCGAAATTGTATCGATTGGTTTAATTAGTGATCTGAATCGTTTCTTCTATTTTATTGTGCAATGTTTTTGCTATTGTTGTGGCCAAGTTTTTCTCACAGATCCCAGTGCTGGGATAAACGAGTTAGTTTGATGTCTTTTTTGTTTGTTATCTGGCGATCAACATAAATATTGTAAATTAGCATTTATCTTCGAATAAAACTGACCACATTTTCCACATAAAGTTTAAATTTTCGACAAAGTGGTAAATTTCTTCTATTTTGCTGTGTTGGTTCAATGACAAAGTTAGAGACAGCTGATAGTGCTGAGAGCACGAATTTATTTTGGAATTTTTCTCGTGTTTTATCATTCACAGTTTGTCACTTTAGTGTTACTGTTTTTGTTTTGATGTTTGCAAATGTCCAAATTTGTCCTCTGAAACCGTTGCTGGGAGAAACGAGTTTTTTGTGTCTTCTTTTGTTTGTTATTTAGGTATCGTAAATCAACATAAATATTGGGAATTAGCATCATCAGCAGGAGTGATAATGATCACTTAAGTGTCTTTTACTAATTATTATCTTCAACAAATCCTAAATATTTCTTGATGTTTGCAAACGTGCCCATTTGTCGTGACAAAGTTGGCTCACAGCTGCTTGTGAGAACTGTGCTTGTGTACCAAGCTGACAGTGCTGATATAAAAGAGTTTGTTTTGGTACCCTTTAGTTGGTTTGTTATTTGGTTTGCGTTAATCTAGGTCAGTATTGTGAATTAGCATAATCCCCCATAGTGAATGTGATCAATTTACAATAATATTTTTAAAGACGTTTTCTTTATTCTTCATTAAACCAAACCAAACATATCATCTGCGAACATGCTCAAGTTTGAAAATAAAACATTGAGCTGTAGAGGCACTGCTGTGATTTAGTTTTGCATGGATTTCTTCACTTTATTGGGGCCTTATCGACTCTATTGTCTGATATCGATTACAAAGCTCATTGTTGTAACCAAGGCGAGTCTCAGGAAGGGCTAAAAAATATTAATTGTGATGTGACGGTTTTTGTAGATCTTCTCTACTCCGTATTCAAAGTATTTTCTTGCAAATTGATTTGTATTCGTAAATGTATTGCTTTGGGCACTGAAATGTTATTTTTACTAAATTAAAATTTTGTGAGTGTTTCTAAATTGGGATTGTATACTGCAACTAGAACCAGAAATGGTTGAGTAGTAAACAAAGTTAGTGATTTGTATATATTTTGAATGCATAATTAATACATTTTTATGTGAAAATGAATTGAGAAAGATTATTGAGTCATTAGGAATTTTAATCAAATTTGATTGTTTGGATTAGTGAGCTTTTACAATTTGAGTTTCTGATAAAATGCTAATTGTAGTTAATACAACTATTATAGAAAAAATGATGAAAACTTGTTGACTAAAATCGTAGATTTTACTGTAACTGAGTTTTTAATTAGCGCTCTAAAATGATAGAAACTTGAATGCGCTCAAAAATGGATAAAACTTGAATGCGCTCAGAAAGGAATAAAACTTGAATTAAACCTTTGTTTGGTTGATTTTTGATTAAAAACTCAGAGAGCCAGCAATTTGAGTCAGTAAGTTGGCCTTAATGAATGCAGTTTTGATTTAAACATCTGAAGTGACAAAAAAATGTAAAACAGGAATAAATTAATAATTTTCAAATTTCTGCCCTGACAAATAAACAGAATTATCTCATTGAAGAGTTATGTTATCAGTGCTCAGATAGCTTGTTAAGGTTTGATAACTTGTTTTGAATCGGAATGAAACGGGAGATTTATTGGTAGTGATACAAAAGTAATCGTGGTTGTTACTGAATCTGATTCAGGTTTTAAATGGGGATTATTCTGTTATTGTAGGAATTTCAGGTACCAAGTGATTAATGAATAGTAAATATGATACATTGAGTTGGAGATTTTGATAGTTACAAGAAAATACTAAGAAGAAATTGTCAGAACATTACGTGATCAATGGTGTTTTAAAACTAAAAATTTAAGTGATTCGGGTGGTCATGTTAAGATTTGGCTTTTTAAATTTCTTTTTAAATTTCTAAACCAGATTTCATTTTCAATTATGACAAAACTCAAAGAACAACCATAGAACCAAATGAATCACAACTTTAATGCAAAAAAGTTATCTTTGACCCAAGAACGCCATCACCAAAATCAATATCGCCATGAAATTGAATGAAAAGAACAAACGAACCGTTGGGGTCGAATTGCTGGCTCTCTGAGTTTTTAATCAAAAATCAACCAAACAAAGGTTTAATTCAAGTTTTATTCCTTTCTGAGCGCATTCAAGTTTTATCCATTTTTGAGCGCATTCAAGTTTCTATCATTTTAGAGCGCTAATTAAAAACTCAGTTACAGTAAAATCTACGATTTTAGTCAACATTTTCAATTAGCCCCGGTTGCTCTAAAGTCGTGTTGCTCGGTATGTATGTCGAGGTGGTGGCGATGCTCGAGTCGATGCTGTTCCCCTGTCAGTGTTTGCCTGGTGTAATTAAAAATTTCAATTAGCCTCTGTTGCTCTAAAGAGGTGTTGCTCGGTATGTGTTTCAAGGTGGTGGCGATGCTCGAGTCGATGCTGTTCTCCTGTCAGTGTTTTTTTTTCGTCTAATCAACAGTTGGATTTGAGCTTTGGATTTTCGCCAAAAGCGGCCATATTTAGGCCAGGCATTATGTTCCAAAATGGCCTATTGAGTGGGCACGAGTGGCCAATTCTGCTCAAATGCCCCTAGTATTTTAACTGGTTTAAGTTTGCATTTAACTTGGATACCAAAGAGGTTTGCTCGGTTTGTGTGTCGTGGTGGTAATGTCTCGATCAATATCTGCTCCTCTGCCGTTTTTTCTTTGTAATCCACATTTGTCTTAGCAATTGGATAGCAGCAAAGAGGTTTGCTCGTATGTGTCGTGGTGGCTAGCTGTGCTCGAGTCGTTTCTGCCCTCTGAACGTGTTTGGCCCCTGGTCTAATCCACATTTTGCATTAGCTTAGATAGCGCCAAAGGGGTGTTGCTCGGTTTGTGTGTCGTGGTGGTAGCTGTGCTCGAGTCGATTCTGCTCCTCTGCCCGTGTTTTTCTTGTGTAATCCACATTTTGTATTAGCTTGGATAGCGCCAAAGAGGTGTTGCTCGGTATGTGTGTCGTGGTGGTAGCTGTGCTCGAGTCGATTCTGCTCCTCTGAACGTGTTTGCCTGGTGTAATCCACAGTTTGCATTAGCTTGGATAGCGCCAAAGAGGTGTTGCTCGGTATGTGTGTCGTGGTGGTAGCTGTGCTCGAGTCGATTCTGCTCCTCTGAACGTGTTTGCCTGGTGTAATCCACATTTTGCATTAGCTTGGATAGCGCCAAAGGGGTGTTGCTCGGTTTGTGTGTCGTGGTGGTAGCTGTGCTCGAGTCGATTCTGCTCCTCTGCCCGTGTTTTTCTTGTGTAATCCACAGTTTGTATTAGCTTGGATAGCGCCAAAGAGGTGTTGCTCGGTATGTGTGTCGTGGTGGTAGCTGTGCTCGAGTCGATTCTGCTCCTCTGAACGTGTTTGCCTGGTGTAATCCACAGTTTCCATTAAGCTTGGATAGCGCCAAAGAGGTGTTGCTCGGTATGTGTGTCGTGTGGTAGCGGTGCTCGAGTCGATGCTGCTCCTCTGCCGTGTTTGCCTGGTGTAATCCAAAGTTTCATTTACCTTGGTTGCCCAAAGTCGTGTTGCTCGGTTTGTATGTCGAGGTGGTTGCGGTGCTGGAGTCGATGCTGCTCCTCTGTCCGGTTTGTCTTGTGTAATCAACAGTTTCAATTAGCCTTGGTTGCTCCAAAGAGGTGTTTCTCGGTATGTGTGTCGTGGTGGTGGCGGTGCTCGGAGTCGATGCTGTTCCTCTGTCCGTGTTTGCCTGGTGTAATCCACAGTTTCCCTTTTTTTTTATTATTTTTATTAGCCTCGGTTGCTCCAAAGAGGTGTTTCTCGGTATGTGTGTCGTGGTGGTTGCGGTGCTAGAGTCGATGCTGCTCCCTCTGTCCGGTTTGCCTTGTGTAATCAAATTTCAATTAGCCTCGGTTGCTCCAAAGGGTGTTGCTCGGTATGTGTCGTGGTGTTTGCGGTGCTCGAGTCGATGCTGTTCCCCTGTCCGTGTTTGCCTGGTGTAATCCACATTTTCAATTAGCTTGGATTGCGCCAAAGGGGTGTTGCTCGGTATGTGTGTCGTGGTGGTAGCTGTGCTCGAGTCGATTCTGCTCCTCTGCCCGTGTTTTTCTTGTGTAATCCACATTTTGTATTAGCTTGGATAGCGCCAAAGGGGTGTTGCTCGGTATGTGTGTCGTGGTGGTAGCTGTGCTCGAGTCGATTCTGCTCCTCTGACCGTGTTTGCCTTGTGTAATCCACAGTTTGCATTAGCTTGGATAGCGCCAAAGAGGTGTTGCTCGGTATGTGTGTCGTGGTGGTAGCTGTGCTCGAGTCGATTCTGCTCCTCTGTCCGTGTTTTCCTGGTGTAATCCACAGTTTGCATTAACCTTGGATAGCGCCAAAGGGGTGTTGCTCGGTATGTGTGTCGTGGTGGTGGCGATGCTCGAGTCGATTCTGCTCCTCTGTCCGTGTTTGCCTGGTGTAATCCACAGTTTGCATTAGCTTGGATAGCGCCAAAGGGGTGTTGCTCGGTATGTGTGTCGTGGTGGTGGCGGTGCTCGAATCGATACTGCTCCTCTGTCCGTGTTTGCCTGGTGTAATCCACAGTTTGCATTTAGCCTTGGTTGCTCCAAAGTAGTTGTTGCTCGGTATGTGTGTCGAGGTGGTTGCGGTGCTCGAGTCGATGCTGCTCCTCTGTCCGAGTTTGCCTGGTGTAATCCACAATTTCAATTAGCCTCGGTTGCTCCAAATAGGTGTTGCTCGGTATGTGTGTCGAGGTGTTGGCGGTGCTCGAATCGATGCTGCTCCTCTGTCCGTGTTTGCCTGGTGTAACCAAATTTTCAATTAGCCTCTGTTGCTCCTAAAGAGGTGTTGCTCGGTATGTGTGTCGAGGTGGTGGCGGTGCTCGAGTCGATGCTGCTCCCCTGTCCGTGTTTTCCTGGTGTAATCAACAGTTTCAATTAGCCTCGGTTGCTCTAAAGGGGTGTTGCTCGGTATGTGTTTCGAGGTGGTAGCTGTGCTCGAGTCGATTCTGCTCCTCTGTCCGTGTTTTTTTTCCTTGTCTAATCTACAGTTTGCATTAGCTTGGATAGCGCCAAAGGGGTGTTGCTCGGTTTGTGTGTCTGGTGGTAGCTGTGCTCGAGTCGATTCTGCTCCTCTGCCCGTGTTTTTCTTGTGTAATCCACAGTTTGCATTAGCTTGGATAGCGCCAAAGAGGTGTTGCTCGGTATGTGTGTCGTGGTGGTAGCTGTGCTCGAGTCGATTCTGCTCCTCTGCCCGTGTTTTTCTTGTGTAATCCACATTTTGTATTAGCTTGGATAGCGCCAAAGAGGTGTTGCTCGGTATGTGTGTCGTGGTGGTAGCTGAGCTCGAGACGATTCTGCTCCTCTGAACGTGTTTGCCTGGTGTAATCCACAGTTTGCATTAGCTTGGATAGCGCCAAAGAGGTGTTGCTCGGTATGTGTGTCGTGATGGTAGCTGTGCTCGAGTCGATGCTACTCCTCTGTCCGAGTTTGCCTGGTGTAATCAAAAGTTTCAATTAACCTTGGTTGCTCCAAAGTCGTGTTGCTCGGTTTGTATGTCGAGGTGGTAGCTGTGCTCGAGTCGATTCTGCTCCTCTGTCCGTGTTTTTTTGTGTAATCCACATTTTGTATTAGCTTGGATAGCGCCAAAGAGGTGTTTCTCGGTATGTGTGTCGTGGTGGTAGCTGTGCTCGAGTCGATTCTGCTCCTCTGAACGTGTTTGCCTGGTGTAATCCACAGTTTGCATTAGCTTGGATAGCGCCAAAGAGGTGTTGCTCGGTATGTGTGTCGTGGTGGTAGCTGCGCTCGAGTCGATTCTGCTCCTCTGAACGTGTTTTTCTTGTGTAATCCACATTTTGCATTAGCTTGGATAGCGCCAAAGAGGTGTTGCTCGGTATGTGTGTCGTGGTGGTAGCTGTGCTCGAGACGATTCTGTTCTCCTGTCAGTGTTTTTTTTTCGTCTAATCTACAGTTTGTATTAAGCTTGGATAGCGCTAAAGAGGTGTTGCTCCGTATGTGTGTCGAAATGTTTGCGGTGCTCGAGTCGATGCTACTACTCTGTCCGTGTTTGCCTGGTGTAATCCACAGTTTCAATTAGCCAAGGTTGCTCCAAAAGTCGTGTTGCTCGGTATGTGTGTCGTGGTGGTTGCGATGCTCAAGTTGATTCTGTTCCTCTGTCCGTGTTTGCCTGATGTAATCCACAGTTTCAATTAGCCAAGGTTGCTCCAAAGAGGTGTTGCTCGGTATGTATGTCGAGGTGGTTGCGATGCTCGATTCGATTCTGTTCCTCTGTCCGTGTTTGTCTTGTCTAATCTACATTTTCAATTAGCCTCGGTTGCCCCAAAGAGGTGTTGCTCGTTATGTGTGTCGAGGTGCATGCGGTGCTCGAGTCGATTCTGTTCTCCTGTCAGTGTTTTTTTTTCGTCTAATCTACAGTTTGTATAAGCTTGGATAGCGCCAAAGAGGTGTTGCTCCGTATGTGTGTCGAAATGTTTGCGGTGCTTAAGTTGATTCTGTTCCTCTGTCCGTGTTTGCCTGGTGTAATCCACAGTTTCAATTAGCCAAGGTTGCTCCAAAGTCGTGTTGCTCGGTTTGTATGTCGAGGTGGTTGCGATGCTCGAGTCGATGCTACTCCCTCTGTCCGAGTTTGCCTGGTGTAATCAAAAGTTTCAATTAACCTTGGTTGCTCCAAAGAGGTGTTGCTCGGTATGTGGGACGAGGTGCATGCGATGCTCGAGTCGATTCTGTTCCTCTGTCCGTGTTTGCCTGGTGTAATCCACAGTTTCATTTAGCCCCGGTTGCTCCAAAGTCGTTTTGCTCGGTATGTATGTCGATGTGGTTGCGGTGCTGGAGTCGATGCTGCTGCTCTGTCCGAGTTTATATTGTGTAATCGACAATTTCAATTAGCCTCGGTTGCTCCAAAGAGGTGTTTCTCGGTATGTGTGTCGTGGTGGTGGCGGTGCTAGAATCGATGCTGCTCCTCTGTCCGAGTTTGCCTGGTGTAATCAAAAGTTTCAATTAGCCTCGGTTGCTCCAAAGAGGTGTTGCTCGGTATGTATGTCGAGGTGTTTGCGGTGCTCGAGTCAATGCTGCTCCTCTGTCCGTGTTTGTATTGTGTAATCGACAATTTCAATTAGCCTCGGTTGCTCCAAAGAGGTGTTTCTCGGTATGTGTGTCGTGGTGGTGGCGGTGCTCGAATCGATGCTGCTCCTCTGTCCGAGTTTGCCTGGTGTAATCTAAAGTTTCAATTAACCTTGGTTGCTCCAAAGAGGTGTTGCTCGGTATGTGTGTCGTGGTGGTGGCGGTGCTTAAGTTGATTCTGTTCCTCTGTCCGTGTTTGCCTGATGTAATCCACAGTTTCAATTAGCCAAGGTTGCTCCAAAGTCGTGTTGCTCGGTTTGTATGTCGAGGTGGTTGCGATGCTCGAGTCGATTCTGTTCCTCTGTCCGTGTTTGTCTTGTCTAATCCACATTTTCAATTAGCCTCGGTTGCTCCAAAGAGGTGTTGCTCGTTATGTTTGTCGAGGTGCATGCGGTGCTCGAGTCGATTCTGTTCTCCTGTCAATGTTTTTTTTTCGTCTAATCTACAGTTTGTATTAGCTTGGATAGCGCCAAAGAGGTTTTGCTCCGTATGTGTGTCGAAATGTTTGAGGTGCTCGAGTCGATGCTACTCCTCTGTCCGAGTTTGCCTGGTGTAATCAAAAGTTTCAATTAACCTTGGTTGCTCCAAAGAGGTGTTGCTCGGTATGTGTGTCGTGGTGGTGGCGATGCTCGAGTCGATTCTGTTCTCTGTCGTGTTTGCCTGGTGTAATCCACATTTTCAATTAGCTCGGTTGCTCCAAAGAGGTGTTGTTCGTTATGTGGGACGAGGTGCATGCGGTGCTCGAGTCGATTCTGTTCCTCTGTCCGTGTTTGCCTGGTGTAATCCACAGTTTCATTTAGCCCCGGTTGCTCCAAAGTCGTTTTGCTCGGTATGTATGTCGATGTGGTTGCGGTGCTGGAGTCGATGCTGCTGCTCTGTCCGAGTTTATATTGTGTAATCAACAATTTCAATTAGCCTCGGTTGCTCCAAAGAGGTGTTGCTCGGTATGTATGTCGTGGTGGTTGCGGTGCTGGTGTCGATGATGCTCCTCTGTATGGTTTGTATGGTATTTTTAATTTCTCTTCTATTTCTATATATAGTAAATAGTTTTATTGTGTAATCCATTTCAATTAGCCTCGGTTGCTCAAAGTGTGTTGCTCGGTATGTGTGTCGTGGTGGTGGCGATGCTCGAGTCGATTCTGCTCCTCTGTCCGAGTTTGCCTGGTGTAATCAAAAGTTTCAATTAGCCTCGGTTGCTCCAAAGAGGTGTTGCTCGTTATGTGGGACGAGGTGCATGCGGTGCTCGAGTCAATTCTGTTCCTCTGTCCGTGTTTGCCTGGTGTAATCCACATTTTCAATTAGCCCCGGTTGCTCTAAAGTCGTGTTGCTCTGTATGTATGTCGAGGTGGTGGCGATGCTCGAGTCGATGCTGTTCCTCTGTCCGTGTTTGCCTGGTGTAATCAAAGTTTATAACCTTGGTTGCTCAAAAGGTGTTGTCGTTGTGTGTGTCGTGGTGTGGGTCTTGAGTGATTCTGTTCTCTGTCCGTGTTTGCTGTGTAATCCACAGTTTATTAGAGTTGTCCAAGTCGTGTTGTCGGTTTGTATGTCAGTGTTGCGATGCTCGATTCGATTCTGTTCCTCTGTCCGTGTTTGTCTTGTCTATCCACTTTCAATTAGCCTCGGTTGCTCCAAAGAGGTGTTGCTCGTTATTGTGTCAAAGTGCATGCGGTGCTCGAGTCGATTCTGTTCTCCTGTCAGTGTTTTTTTGTCTAATCTACAGTTTGTATTAGCTTGGATAGCGCCAAAGAGGTGTTGCTCCGTATGTGTGTCGAGGTGTTTGCGGTGCTCGAGTCGATGCTACTCCTCTGTCCGAGTTTGCCTGGTGTAATCAAAAGTTTCAATTAACCTTGGTTGCTCTAAAGAGGTGTTGCTCGGTATGTGTGTCGAGGTTGGCATGTCAGTCATCTGTTCTCTGTCGTGTTTTGTTAATCTAAGTTTGTATTAGTTGGATAGGCAAAGGTGTTGTGGTTTGTGTGTGTGGTGGTAGTGTGTGAGTATTCTGTCCCTCTGCCGTGTTTTTCTTAATCCAGTTTGATTAGTTGGATAGCCAAAGAGGTGTTGCTCGGTATGTATGTCGTGGTGTTTGCGGTGCTCGATTCGATGCTACTCCTCTGTTCGAGTTTGCCTGGTGTAATCAAAAGTTTCAATTAACGAGGGTGGGGCCCGATCTGGAGTGCACCTCTGTCCGAGTTTGTGCCTGGTGTAACCAAAGTTTCATTAACCTTGGATTGCCCCAAAGAGGTGTTGCTCGGTATGTGTGTCGTGGTGGTGGCGATGCTCAAGTTGATTCTGTTCCTCTGTCCGTGTTTGCCTGGTGTAATCCACAGTTTCAATTAGCCTCGGTTGCTCCAAAGAGGTTTTCTCGTATGTGTGTCGTGGTGGTGGCGGTGCTAGAATCGATGCTGCTCCTCTGTCCGAGTTTGCCTGGTGTAATCAAAAGTTTCAATTAGCCTCTGTTGCTCCAAAGAGGTGTTGCTCGGTATGTGTGTCGAGGTGTTTGCGGTGCTCGAGTCAATGCTGTTCCCTGTCCGTGTTTGCCTTGTGTAATCCACATTTTCAATTAGCCCCCCGTTGCTCCAAATGGTGTTGCTCGGTATGTATGTCGAGGTGTTTGCGGTGCTCGATTCGATGCTATTCCTCTGTCCGAGTTTGCCTGGTGTAATCAAAAGTTTCAATTAACCCTGGTTGCTCCAAAGAGGTGTTGCTCGGTATGTGTGTCGTGGTGGTGGCGATGCTCAAGTTGATTCTGTTCCTCTGTCCGTGTTTGCCTGATGTAATCCACAGTTTCAATTAGCCAAGGTTGCTCCAAAGAGGTGTTGCTCGGTATGTTGTCGATGTGGTTTGCGGTGCTGGAGTCGATGCTGCTGCTCTGTCCGAGTTTATATTGTGTAATCGACAATTTCAATTAGCCTCGGTTGCTCCAAAGAGGTGTTTCTCGGTATGTGTGTCGTGGTGGTGGCGGTGCTCGATTCGATGCTGCTCCTCTGTCCGAGTTTGCCTGGTGTAATTAAAAGTTTCAATTAACCTTGGTTGCTCCAAAGAGGTGTTGCTCGGTATGTGTGTCGTGGTGGTGGCGGTGCTTGTTGTTTCTGTTCCTCTGTCCGTGTTTGCCTGATGTAATCCACAGTTTCAATTAGCCAAGGTTGCTCCAAAGTCGTGTTGCTCGGTTTGTATGTCGAGGTGGTTGCGATGCTCGAGTCGATTCTGTTCCTCTGTCCGTGTTTGTCTTGTCTAATCCACATTTTCAATTAGCCTCGGTTGCTCCAAAGAGGTGTTGCTCGTTATGTTTGTCGAGGTGCATGCGGTGCTCGAGTCGATTCTGTTCTCCTGTCAATGTTTTTTTTCGTCTAATCTACAGTTTGTGTTAGCTTGGATAGCGCCAAAGAGGTTTTGCTCCGTATGTGTGTCGAAATGTTTGAGGTGCTCGAGTCGATGCTACTCCCTCTGTCCGAGTTTGCCTGGTGTAATCAAAAGTTTCAATTAACCTTGGTTGCTCCAAAGAGGTGTTGCTCGGTATGTGTGTCGTGGTGGTGGCGGTGCTCGAGTCGATTCTGTTCCTCTGTCCGTGTTTGCCTGGTGTAATCCACAGTTTTTTTTTTTTTTTTTTTTTTCATTAGCCGGTTGCTCCAAGTCGTGTTGCTCGGTTTGTATGTCAGTTGCGTGCTCGAGTCGATCTGTCTCGTGTCCGTTTTTTTTTTTTTTTTTGTTTGTCTTGTCTAATCCACATTTTCAATTAGCCTCGGTTGCTCCAAAGAGGTGTTGTTCGTTATGTGGGATCGAGGTGCATGCGGTGCTCGAGTCGATTCTGTTCCTCTGTCCGTGTTTGCCTGGTGTAATCCACAGTTTCATTTAGCCCCGGTTGCTCCAAAGTCGTTTTGCTCGGTATGTATGTCGATGTGGTTGCGGTGCTGGAGTCGATGCTGCTGCTCTGTCCGAGTTTACATTGTGTAATCAACAGTTTCAATTAGCCCCGGTTGCTCCAAAGTGGTGTTGGCTCGGTACGTATGTCGTGGTGGTTGCGGTGCTGGTGTCGATGCTGCTCCTCTGTACGAGTTTGCCTGGTGTAATCTTTTGTTTTTTTTTTTTTTTTTTTTTTTTTTTCTCCTCCTTTTTTTTCTTTTCCCCTTCCGTTTGCCTGGTTAATCACATTTCAAGCCTTCAAATTTCGTTTGTCGATTGGTCTCTGATCGATGCTGTTAATAATATATTTTTTATAAAAATTTAAAAAAAAAAATTAATTCTGTCGTTTCTATTGTGTAATCATACATTTGCATTACCTGGATTGCCCAGAAGAGTTTGCTCGTATGTATGTCGTGGTGGTTGGGTGTAGTCGATGCTGCTCCTCTGTCAGATTTTGGTTTTTTTTTTTTTGTTTCTATTGTGTAATCAACAATTTCAATTAGCCTCGGTTGCTCCAAAGAGGTGTTGCTCGGTATGTGTGTCGTGGTGGTGGCAATGCTCGAGTCGATTCTGTTCCTCTGTCCGTGTTTGCCTGGTGTAATCCACATTTTCAATTAGCCTCGGTTGCTCCAAAGAGGTGTTGCTCGTTATGTGGGACGAGGTGCATGCGGTGCTCGGAGTCGATTCTGTTCCTTCTGTCCGTGTTTGCCTGGTGTAATCCACATTTTCAATTAGCCCCGGTTGCTCTAAAGTCGTGTTGCTCTGTATGTATGTCGAGGTGGTGGCGATGCTCGAGTCGATGCTGCTCCTTCTGTCCGTGTTTGCTGGTGTAATCAAAGTTTCATTAACCTTGGTTGCTCCAAAGAAGGTGTTGCTCGGTATGTGTGTCGTGGTGGTGGCGATGCTTGAGTTGATTCTGTTTTGTTTGTTTTTTTTTTTTTTTTTCCTCTCTGTCCGTGTTTGCCTTTGTGTAATCCACAGTTTCAATTAGCCTATGTTGCTCCAAAGTCGTGTTGCTCGGTATTGTATGTCGTGGTGGTTGCGATGCTCGAGTCGATTCTGTTCCTCTGTCCGTGTTTGTCTTGTCTAATCCACATTTTCAATTAGCCTCGGTTGCTCCAAAGAGGTGTTGCTCGTTATGTGGGTCAAGGGTGCATGCGGTGCTCGAGTCGATTCTGTTCTTGTCCGTGTTTAAACCATTTTTAATCAACATTTCATTACCCAGTTTCAATTCTCTATTTTATTTAGTCTTTGATGTCTCTCTGTGTTTTTTTTATTTTCTGTTAATCAATTGGGGGATTCATTACCTCGGTTTCCAAAGTGTTTCTATGTGTGTCGGTGGCATCTATATTCTGTTCCTCTGTCCGTGTTTGCCTGGTGTAATCCACATTTTCAATTAGCCCCGGTTGCTCTAAAGTCGTGTTGCTCTGTATGTATGTCGAGTGGTGGCGATGCTCGATCGATTGTTCCTCTGTCCGTGTTTGCTTTTTGTGTAATCACAGTTTGTATTAGCTTGGATAGCAAAGTTTTTTATTGTGTGTAGTATGTCCTTGTCCGGTTGTGTGTAATCAAAGTTTCATAACGTTGCCAAAGAGGTGTTGCTCGGTATGTGTGTCGTGGTGCTTGCGGTGCTCGAGTCGATTCTGTTCCTCTGTCCGTGTTTGCCTGGTGTAATCCACATTTTCAATTAGCCTCGGTTGCTCCAAAGTGGTGTTGCTCGGTATGTGTGTCGAGGTGTTGCGGTGCTCATCTTTTTCCTCTGTCTTTTTCTTGTTAATCCACATTTTCAATTTCGTTCTCAAAGGTGTTTCTTTGTTCATGCTGCTGAGTCGATTCTGTTCTCTGTCAGTGTTTTTTTTTCGTCTAATCCACAGTTTGTATTAGCTTGGATAGCGCCAAAGAGGTGTTTCTCTGTATATGTGTCGTGGTGGTGGCGATGCTTGAGTTGATTCAGTTCCTCTTTCCGTGTTTGCTGGTGTAATCCTTTTCAATTAGCCTCGGTTGCTCCAAAGAGGTGTTGCTCGTTATGTGGGACGAGGTGCATGCGGTGCTCGAGTCGATTCTGTTCCTCTGTCCGTGTTTGCCTGGTGTAATCCACAGTTTCATTTAGCCCCGGTTGCTCCAAAGTCGTGTTGCTCGGTATGTATGTCGAGGTGGTTGCGGTGCTGGAGTCGATGCTGCTGCTCTGTCCGAGTTTATATTGTGTAATCGACAATTTCAATTAGCCTCGGTTGCTCCAAAGTCGTGTTGCTCGGTATGTATGTCGAGGTGGTTGCGGTGCTGGTGTCGATGGTGCTCCTCTGTCCGAGTTTATATTGTGTAATCGACAATTTCAATTAGCCTCGGTTGCTCCAAAGAGGTGTTTCTCGGTATGTGTGTCGTGGTGGTGGCGATGCTCGAGTTGATTCAGTTCCTCTTTCCGTGTTTTTCTTGTGTAATCCACAGTTTGTATTAGCTTGGATAGCGCCAAAGGGGTGTTGCTCTGTATGTGTGTCGTGGTGGTGGCGGTGCTCGAATCGATGCTGCTCCTCTGTCCGAGTTTGCCTGGTGTAATCAAAAGTTTCAATTAGCCTCTGTTGCTCCAAAGAGGTGTTGCTCGGTATGTGTGTCGAGGTGGTTGCGGTGCTCGAGTCGATGCTGTTCCTCTGTCCGTGTTTGCCTTGTGTAATCCACAGTTTCAATTAGCCCCGGTTGCTCCAAAGTCGTGTTGCTCGGTACGTATGTCGAGGTGGTTGCGGTGCTGGTGTCGATGATGCTCCTCTGTATGAGTTTATATGGACAGATGTATTCTTCTTCCTACTTCTGCATCATACTTGAATCCAGGAAACAGAACCTATTCGATTAGTTCAGTTTCTAGCCGGGTGGATCTACAACATGGGGACAAAGTAATCGATTCAAAACTCAAGTGGTCCTTCAGTTTTGAACCTGAATCTGCATTGGCCGATTGTGTCGCTCTCGATGCATTTAAAGTGTTTACCAAGAACAACAAAAATATTTCAACTCGAAGCCGTGTAACAACTTAAGTCGAACCTCAACCTACTGGTCAAATTGATATGGAAACTCAATCAACCGAAACAAATGACTAAATGGAAGACAATTGAATAAGCAGGGAACCATCTATTCAAATATCAACACGACGACCACTACCACCACCATTATCAATCAAGAGACAGGCACACATACAGACTCGAATTGAATAGTGTAGCAACCCTAATAGTAGTACTTATTTCTGCCACCAAATGGCGTTATTCTGTATTTATTCACGCGTCCTAGCGCCGCCATTTGTATCGTCTTATTTGAACAGTCATACACTAACACATACATGAGTCAGATAAAACATGCTTGATTCTCTTCAATTGTATTCATTAACCACTCATCACTTGACCGCAATGGTCACGCTGTTCTATTAGCTATTATTATCTAGATTATAATCACTGCTCCTTAAATAAACTCTTCCTAGCACAGCACACTACTACATTGGTCACCCGACGAGTTTTGAACCATCTGTGATAATGGCTCCAAGTCGTCGCCAAACTCCGAAGCCCAAATACGGACGTGATTGACGCAATCCCAAAATCCGTCCCACCCCAATTGCTAATTTCGAAATCACGTTCGACACCCGTCACAAGTTATACAGTGACGATAACCGAAGTGAACATGATATATTGAGTCCTACGGCTTCTCCACAGCGAAACCCACAAACTGATTTTGACTTCGTAATGCCACCACCGAATTTCTATAACCAAAATGCGAACACTACAACTCCATCCAAGACCACAATCACTACCAAAAATGCTTTTGAACATTTTTCTCCCCAACTCATTCGAGAATTAATGAAATTACGCAAATCAAATGTGCGAATTCCTACTTTCTGGGAACACGATGCCGTGGCTTTGTGGAACCGCATTGAAAAATCATTTAACGCTGCTAAAATTACTAGTGAAAGTAAAAAGTACACTCATTTGATTAGTCAACTGGAGATGAATGTTGCTCGCCATCTCACAAGCATCACTAGCAAACCTTACTATGATGGTAAATGGCTCGAGATTAAGAACGAAATTATGCGCCAGTTCGTCAAGAACAAAGACGTACGCATTGCCTAACTGCTGACACGTTCTCGATCGGTCGACGATCGCACAACTAACGTTTTTCGCGACATCCGAAACAAATTAGAAAATGACATCAAATAGGACGATTCAACAATCAAAGATGTTTTCCTTCGCTATCTCGAGACTAAAATCTCTGGCCGGCTCCAATCATTCGCGGAAGAAACAGTCGACCAATTGGCTATCCGCGCTGACAACATTTATCAGAAACAAAATGTACAAAAAGAAATCGCAGCGATCGGTGCAATCAAACCAAAAAAACACAAACAGTTTCAAAAGCCACTGATAGTACACTTACTGCCTTGGTTTGGCACTGGAGCCATTCTACATTGCATTCAACACGGTGGCAGTAACTCGGTGGTGGTGATGGGTACTGATGAAGTGCACCAGCATTACGAGTACACTTACTGCCTCGGTTTGGCACTGGAGCCATTCTACATTGCATTCAACACGGTGGCAGTCACTCTGTGGTGGTGATGGGTACTGATGAAGTGTACCAGTATTACGAGTACACTTACTGCCTCGGTTTGGCACTGGAGCCATTCTACATTGCATTCAACACGGTGGCAGTCACTCTGTGGTGGTGATGGGTACTGATGAAGTGCACCAGCATTACGAGTACACTTACTGCCTCGGTTTGGCACTGGAGCCATTCTACATTGCATTCAACACGGTGGCAGTCACTCTGTGGTGGTGATGGGTACTGATGAAGTGCACCAGCATTACGAGTACACTTACTGCCTCGGTTTGGCACTGGAGCCATTCTACATTGCATTCAACACGGTGGCAGTCACTCTGTGGTGGTGATGGGTACTGATGAAGTGCACCAGCATTACGAGTACACTTACTGCCTCGGTTTTGGCACTGGAGCCATTCTACATTGCATTCAACACGGTGGCAGTCACTCGGTGGTGGTGATGGGTACTGATAAAGTGACCAGCATTAGAGTACACTTACTGCCTCGGTTTTGGCACTGGAGCCATTCTACATTGCATTCAACACGGTGGCAGTCACTGGTGGTGGTGATGGGTACTGATAAAGTGCACCAGCATTACGAGTACACTTACTGCCTCGGTTTGGCACTGGAGCCATTCTACATTGCATTCAACACGGTGGCAGTCACTCGGTGGTGGTGATGGGTACTGATGAAGTGCACCAGCATTACGAGTACACTTACTGCCTCGGTTTGGCACTGGAGCCATTCTACATTGCATTCAACACGGTGGCAGTCACTCGGTGGTGGTGATGGGTACTGATGAAGTGCACCAGCATTACGAGTACACTTACTGCCTCGGTTTGGCACTGGAGCCATTCTACATTGCATTCAACACGGTGGCAGTCACTCGGTGGTGGTGATGGGTATTGATGAAGTGCACCACCATTACGAGTGCTATTACTGCCTCGGTTTGGCACTGGAGCCATTCTACATTGCCTTCAACACAGTGGCAGTCACTCGGTCGTTATGGGTGCGGATGAAGTGCACCACCATTACGAGTACACTTACTGCCTCGGTTTGGCACTGGAGCCATTCTACATTGCCTTCAACACAGTGGCAGTCACTCGGTGGTGGTGATGGCGAATTGGCACTAGTGGCAGTATTTAAATCGGTTCGGTTACAATTGAATTACCGTATTTTTTCCGAATATACCCCGCGGGTTATACACAAAAAAACTTTTTTTCATGATGTGCTGCGGGTTATAATCGGGTGAGGACTATACACGGAAATATACTTTTTAAGGGACTACCTATTAAGAATTGAGATATATTATCTCCAAATATAATCCATATTTGCATGTTATTTGACTATTTTCGTGCATTTTTTTAAAAAGTGCGGGTAATACACGGATGCGGGTTATACACGGAACTATTTACCAAAATGAATTTTTATGCGGGTTATACACGGCTGCGGGCAATACATGGATGCGGGCTATATTCGGAAAAATACGGTAGCACCGAATCATCTACTCAAATATTAACACGACGACCACCACCACCACCACCATGACCAACCAAGAGACAGGCACACATCTCTCTCTCTCTCTCTCTCTCTCTCTCTCTCTCTCTCTCTCTCTCTCTTTCACTCGAAATCATAACACAAGTGCGAACTGTGTTTTTAATAATCTTTATTGGCATAAAAATAAATGATAATACGATAAAAATGCAAACACATTTAGTAAAAAGTGTTATAATAAATGTTATAATTCATTTGTATTAGTATGAAATTATAATGAAAATGAAATAGCAAAAGTAAATATAATAGAAAATATGAAATAATAAGTGTAAAAAATCGAACACAAAGATGTCGAGAAGGATCAAAATCGGAGATTTATGCTGAAAACTGTGGTGGGGTGGAAGAGAACAACATCGAGTTGTTTGGCATTACCTTAAACCTGTTTTGCTACGACTTGTGTAGAAGTTGAAGTCTGAGATTGAGATTCTGTTGCTTTGGTCATTAGAATCCAAATTAGAAGTGTAGATCATTGGGAATATGGAAATCGTAAAGTGAGTGCAGAAGATAAGGCGATAGTAGAAAAGGTACTTTGGTAGTTATGGGTTATAAGCATATGAGAATATGTGAAGGTGGGTAAATGAAAAACAAGGTGGATATTGGGTAAAAATGGTAACGGTTGAGGTGAGTAAATGGGAGAAGATAGATATCGGGTAGAGATAGATATTAGAGGAGAAGAGAAAATGTTTAAACCTAAGATAGGCTGCATGGGTATGAATTAAAAATTCACTTTTGCCATCTGCGGGCTCACAGTTGCTGTTGTTGTTCGGTGATTTGAGACGGAACAATGCGGTTGGAAGCTGCCTTCATGCTCTATGCTCTAATCGGTTAAGGGCTGCACCATTACTGGAAATTGATGAATCGGGCGTTCCCAGATCCACTTCCCTTTCCACTGATTCCTCAGTGCAAACAGATGGCGCATTCTCATTTGCAGATCGACGTTTTGTAGAATGCGACACCTTAGACAGAGTGCAATCAACTTCGCCAACAATTGGGGCCAATTGCTCAGTTACTTGTTTGTCGGTAGCAAGCCGTTTCTTGTTGATTGCATTCTTCGACTCAATTTGAACCAAAGCCTTCTTTGCTTCGATGGAATATTTACTGGCAGACAATACTTGTGCTTTGCCACTCCTGGTACGGGACAACTTGGGAACCGCAGTGTCCAAAACCCCTGTCGATTGATCAGTCGAGGGCGGTTGACGTGTATGAGAATGCCAGGAAGTTCGTCGATTCATCGGCTTCGTTGTCACTGGAGCCGACGTTCCTGAATGTTCCGCTGTTTGTTGCTTGGTAGCCTTCGCCAGATCCATAACTACCTCATTCACCACTTCCACCTCGTCATCTTCATCAGATTCTACATCAGAATCCTCTGTTTCCTCAACTCTTTCCGACGTTCCTGAATGTTCTTCTGCTATTCGCTTGGTAGCCTTGGCCAGATCCAGAACTAACTGGCTCCAATTCACCACTTCCACCTCGACAGGTGCATCGTCATCTTCATCAGATTCTACATCCGAATCCTCTTTTTCCTCAACTCTTCTCTTGACGATCGCATCCATAATGCACACAACCTCATGCTCGAACTTCTCACGCACTTTTTTCTCCCGAACCAATTTGCCGGTCTTTGTACGCACCATATATATGAGATTAATAGGACTTCTATTTCTCTTACGCTTAATCTTTACATCCCTTTTCGTTTCGGGATACTGTTGTCGTGCAGCATCAAGCATCTGGTAGTACTCTTTATCCACTAGTTGAAGTCTGTCGAATTCGGGTTCATATTGTTTCCTGCCCATGAATTCAACATTAGCACCATCAGCTTGTTCAACATCCTTCAAGTCATGGTGCTGTACATACAAATAGAAGTCCCATTAGATTGAACATTGAAACACAAAATGGCAAAACAAACCTCAATGAAATGATCAGCAAGACATTTACGAGATTTAACATCCACCTGGCAGACTGTGCACCGTACTTCGTACTCATTGGTCCTCTTCTTCTCGGGCACTTTCTCAACCTGACAAATGTCAGGCAGAGTCACAGTCGGATAAAAGGTAGCCACTTTCATATCCGGAAATGTGTCAGTCAATCTCATAGCCGGATAAATGTCCCTATATTTGCACCTATCACTGTCAAGATGTTCACGGATGGTATCGTCATTTTCAATCACATTGGTGCACTGTGGGCAAACGTCACAGTGGCCAACGGTGAAGTGTTGTGGCTGATGGGCCTGAAAGATGTGTCGATAGCAATGATGATTGTTGGCAAAACCCATTTTACACTCGCTACATAGACACTCGCCATTGAAGCGATTGTTGATGTGCTCAACCAAATGAGCACGTACACGTTTGAACAGTTGATCTGCACCTTTTCCTGTTATTTCCAAAAAAGAGTAAATTTGATTTATGTACAACAAACACACACTTACCTTTGAGAAGAGGATCTGTGTATAAATGGCCATTAACGATACATTCCGTACGGTCTTTGCCTTCGAAGTAGGGCTTAATCTCGATGCAGCAAAGGTGACACAAGCATAGTGTTCGATGGTTTCTTTCGATGTGCTCCAGGTAATCTCGATAACAGACATAGTAGATCTTGCATGAAGAGCACGCATACAGGCGACAACCTTTGCTTGAATCTTCCAATTGAGAAAGTACGTCAAAAAGTCGACTTTTCTCATGGAAAAAGATGGGGCATTGGCCACAAGTCGGTCTCGCGGGCTCGATAACATTTGTTTCTGGATTTCTGTGTATGGTGGATGGGTCCATGTGTTCATGCTCATTAGTCACCAACTTGCCCTCATGCTTGACCTCCTCGAACTCCATAAGACAATGGTCACATGTCTTTTTTGGCAATTTCCTCTTATGTGTCTCCATGTGCTTGTCCCATACATGAGTAGCAAAATCGAGAATATTTATTTCTTCTCTACACTTTGGACACTTCACGTCTATTGATGTACAGGCACTTGCCACATTATACCGGTTGATACACTTTCCCATTTTGAGTCAGTAGGAACTGTACGGGCAGAACAAAAAAAGGAAAAGACATTAGTTGGCTATCGATATTTGCTAGGTCTACTGGAAAAAGTCCGACTGTTGTGCGGATATTTATTCATTTATTATTTATTTTATTTATTTATTTACTTGTTGCCATGGCCTAGTACTAAGCTGTAAGCTACTAAACAGTTTTTTTGTTTTATCCTCGAGTTTGGTAAATTCATAATTTGCAATTCATGCAATTTGAGAAGATGGTGATTAGGAAACAGCCCCTGGGGACGAATGAGTGCTAGCAGATGCAGGAAGAATAAGATTAAAAGCGAAACGGCAGAGGGGTACTCGAGCTGCTTAGCAGAGTACAACGAGGAGTGCATCGTTTTTGCTTACAATACCAAATTCTAGATAAATCCTAGGTTCCGAATGGATTCATGTAGAAAATAAAGGAATGTGGTGCTGTGATACGGAAAAAATAACCGTAATGATGCAGTAATCAACATGGAGTGTTTGGTTTTGACTTATTTTGGGTTAAGATCCATTTAAGATTTTGGATTCAACCAGAATTTATTCATAGATTCAAAAACTGATCATTCTACGTTGTACTATTCATCCATACGAGCAATTTGATATATCACAAGCCTACATTGTCTTATTTTGGGTTTGTATCCATTTGGTAGTTTGGATACAACCAGAATTTAGTCATGGATTCATAAGCTATTCATTCTACGTTGTACTATTCATCCATACGAGCAATTTGATATATCACAAACCTACATTGCCTGATTTTGTGTTAGGATCCCATTGGAACTTTGGATTCAACCAGAATTTAGTCATGGATTCAAAAGCTATTCATTCTACGTTGTACTATTCATCCATGCGAGCAATTTTATATATCACAAGCCTACCTTTCCTGATTTTGTGTTTGAATCCATTTGGAACATTGGATTCAACCAGAATTTAGTCATGAACTCAAAAACTGTTTACTCTACGTTGTACTATTCATCTATACGAACAATTTGATATATCACAAGCCTACATTGTCTTATTTTTGGTTTGTATCCATTTGGAACTTTGGATACAACCAGAATTTAGTCATGAATTCAAAAACTGTTTACTCTACGTTGTACTATTCATCCATACAAACAATTTGATATATCACAAGCCTACATTGTCTTATTTTTGGTTTGAATCCATTTGCAACTTTGGATTCAACCAGAATTTATTCATAGAATCAAAAAACTGATCACTCTACGTTGTACTATTTATCAATACGAACAATTTGATATATCACAAGCCTACATTGTCTTATTTTTGGTTTGTATCCATTTGGAACATTGGATTCAACCAGAATTTAGTCATGAACTCAAAAACTGTTCACTGTACGTTGTACTATTCATCGATACAAATAATTTGATATATCACAAGCCTACATTGTCTTATTTTTGGTTTGAATCCACTTGCAACTTTGGATTCAACCAGAAAATAGTCTTGGATACAAAAACTGTTCCCTCTACGTTGTACTATTCATTCATACGAACAATTTGATATATCACAAGCCTACATTGTCTTATTTTTGGTTTGAATCCACTTGCAACTTTGGATTCAACCAGAAAATAGTCTTGGATACAAAAACTGTTCCCTCTACGTTGTACTATTCATTCATACGAACAATTTGATATATCACAAGCCTACATTGTCTTATTTTTGGTTTGAATCCACTTGCAACATTGGATTCAACCAGAAAGTAGTCTTGGATTCAAAAACTGTTCACTGTACGTTGTACTATTCATCGATACAAATAATTTGGTATATCACAAGCCTACATTGTCTTATTTTTGGTTTGTATCCATTTGGAACATTGGATTCAACCAGAATACAGTGAAGAATTCAAAAACTGTTTACTCTACGTTGTACTATTCATCTATACAAACAATTTGATATATCACAAGCCTACATTGTCTTATTTTTGGTTTGTATCCATTTGGAACATTGGATTCAACCAGAATACAGTGAAGAATTCAAAAACTGTTTACTCTACGTTGTACTATTCATCTATACGAACAATTTGATATATCACAAGCCTACATTGTCATGTTTTTGGTTTGTATCCATTTGAAACTTTGGATACAACCAGAATTTATTTATAGATTCAAAAACTGATCACTCTACGTTGTACTATTCATCCATACGAACAATTTGATATATCACAAGCCTACATTGCCTGATTTTGTGTTTGAATCCATTTGGAACTTTGGATTCAACCAGAATTTATTTATAGATTCAAAAACTGTTTACTCTACGTTGTACTATTCATCTATACGAACAATTTGATATATCACAAGCCTACATTGTCATGTTTTTGGTTTGTATCCATTTGAAACTTTGGATACAACCAGAATACAGTAAAGAATTCAAAAACTGTTTACTCTACGTTGTACTATTCATCCATACAAACAATTTGATATATCACAAGCCTACATTGTCTTATTTTTGGTTTGTATCCATTTGGAACATTGGATTCAACCAGAATTTAGTCATGAACTCAAAAACTGTTCACTCTACGTTGTACTATTCATCCATACGAACAATTTGATATATCACAAGCCTACATTGTCTTATTTTTGGTTTGAATCCACTTGCAACATTGGATTCAACCAGAAAGTAGTCTTGGATTCAAAAACTGTTCACTGTACGTTGTACTATTCATCGATACGAACAATTTGATATATCACAAGCCTACATTGTCTTATTTTTGGTTTGTATCCATTTGGAACATTGGATTCAACCAGAATTTAGTCATGAACTCAAAAACTGTTCACTCTACGTTGTACTATTCATCCATACAAACAATTTGATATATCACAAGCCTACATTGTCTTATTTTTGGTTTGTATCCATTTGGAACATTGGATTCAACCAGAATTTAGTCATGAACTCAAAAACTGTTCACTCTACGTTGTACTATTCATCCATACGAACAATTTGATATATCACAAGCCTACATTGCCTGAATTTTGTTTGAATTAATTTGGAACTTATGATATCAAGTTCCAGTTTAGGATACTTTTGTCAAGTCCCAGTTGTTGCAAATGGTCAATCATTAAATCGCGTGAAAATATACATGGGAATTTTTGCAAAGTTGGCTTTGTAAACACAAGTGACCAAAACCAAAAATTGGTATCAACTTAGTATACTTTAAAGACCTGCTGCATGCCCAAGTGTGTACAAAAAGGTTAAAAAAAATTCAAATACTAAATAGCATGATAAGAATTGCCTGCCTATCCTTTTTTGTTCAGTTGGTTTTTATCTCTGCCCTTTGAACTACTGCCTATACGCAGGTGTAACACACTGCCACACAAATAGCTCAGCGGACAGAGTGGAGTGACACATTAAATCTAAAACTGCTGGTCAAAGGTCAATGATAAAAAACAAAAGCATTGATTCCTCAAATTGTTAGGTTGAAAATTTTGGTAAAATTATGTTTATTGGGTATTAACATGTCAAATAAAGCATAGGCAAATACCCAAAAAGAAGTTAGGAAATAACACGAACAAATTCACTTATCATAACAGTTAAAGTGCATAAAAAGTCAAGTTTGACAAAAATGCGGTGTTTAAAAAAATTTAATATCTCAAATTTTTAGGACAAGGAAAAGAGCAACACTTACACACAAAAAGATCAAATGGACAAGTTGATGGATGTAATAATGATTTATAATAAAGTTGATTTGGGTCGGTTTGACGATGATTTTGGGAGTTTGATGGACTGGTGCAAAATTTGGACAAAAAATTTCACGAACAAAAAAGTTAGTAGTTGATGGTGATGTTTACTTGAAGCTTGGTAAAACTCAACTGACTGCTGCTACAATACACAAGTGTGATGGATGAAGAGGGTTTGCGAGTAGTTTTTTGAAAAGTAGCTACATTTTAAATTGTAAAAGTGGAAGGAAGAAAACTACATGGACACGCTCTAGTGTACATACCTTACCATGGCTTAGCACCATCCCTGCTTGTTCAATTATACTAACGTTATCAATTCAAATTGATGTCAAAGGTCAAGTTAGCCATATGTGGCTACTAATAATATAAGGAAAAGGCATAAAATGTGGCTCTTTTGGCCCGTCTATGCCACACTCAAAAAGGGAAACTCAAGCACTGTCTATGCGTGTTAGGGTACACGATAGAGCATGTATTACATTTGCTAAGCCCCAACCCAAAAGCATGCATGGGGACCCTAATGTATATGCTGACGTTACCAATTCAAATGTCAAAATATTTTGAAATCGAAAATTAAATCAATTTGGAGTTTTTTAAATTCTCTCATGTCCCATATCCATATGTGTTGACTTTTTAGATTGATTTTCAATCATCTGTCTATTTATTGGTTACTTTGGCAAAACATACTGTCATTTGAGCATATTGATAAAGAAAACTTTTGACCTTTGTCCTTCTGACTCCGAGTAATCCTTTAGTAATTCGACTAATTTTTTTGAAATAGCAAATTGATCAAATTGAAGAAAAGTACAACGAGGGATGCACTGTTTTGGTATACAATACTATATTCTGGATGAATCCTAGTGTCCAAATGGATCTATACACAAAATCAAGGAATGTGGTTGAGTGATACACAAAAATGACCGTAATGATGCAATGATCAACATGGAGTGTACTGTTTTGGTATACAATACTATATTCTGGATGAATCCTAGGTTCCAAATGGAGGTAGTTGTGGTGGTGATTGTGGTTGTGATGGTGGTGCACTCGGGACTGGAACTTTCCGAAAAACGTTTGAAAAATTTCATTTGCGCTTTTCAGAAGTAACTAATTGAATCCGATGCCATTGTGTGCCTGTGTGTGCAATCAGTGTGTTGGTGGTGATTTTGGTGGTGATTGTGGTGCACTCGGGACTAGAACATTCAGAAATAGTTCGAAAATCTAATTTGCACTGATCAGAACCAGCTAATTAAAGCTATTTGAACACCTCCACCACCACCACGACCAACCGAGAGACAGGCACATATACACACTCGAACAATCTGTTTGAATCTGTCTGAAGAATTGAACTCGAGCACCAAGACCACCACGACAGTCTTTTAGAGCTGCCCCACTGGCGCCACCAAAACAATGAAAAACTGTTGTTTGAAACAACTTGCAACACCACCACCGACATAACCAGGGCTGACAGACACACAACACACTCCAATTAATTAGCTCGGCGAATTTAGCTAATAGATAATGTTTTAATATGTTTGGTCATATTTGGCTCAATCCAAATCATTCTCTTCCAACACAACTTGAAACAGCACCACCACCAACACCACCACCACCACCAGTGCTTACACGGACACAAACTCCAATTAAATATCTCTTCAAATGTAGTTAATTGACAATGTTTTAATATCTTAAACAAAATCATTCTCTTTTAATACAACTTGCCCCACCATAACCAGCGCTCAGACAGACAACACACACCAAACGGTTATACTTTTTTGGTTAATTTAATTGAAACGTTATCTAAAATAATTATCCAATTAAGGCAAGACTCGACGGTTATGCAGTGAAAACAACGTTTTAGCCTAAAAGGATGGGATTTAGTAGCCTTCTCTATTTTTGTAAGGAATCTTCGTTTGTGGGCCGATTTGGACATATGATACCTTTTTGGAAAGATAATCGCATGGACAAAATAATTATCTCAACAGAATACACAATTTAGACTTTGTGCTATCACGAGTTGATCACAAAGCTAAAAACATACCTTTTTCACACATTTTGTTAAATTTCATTAAAACCTTATCAAATCTGGGCATTCTGTTGAGATAATTATTTTGTCCATGCGATTATCTTTCCAAAAAGGTATCATATGTCCAAATCGGCCCACAAACGAAGATTCCTTATACAAATACAGAAGGCTACTAAATCCCATCCTTTTAAGCTAAAACGTTGTTTTCACTGCATAACCGTCAAGTCTTACCTTAAGTGTAAAAGGAATTGTTGCGCTGTACTGTAGTGTATTTATTACACAATAGGAGTCGACACTGTCATTGCTCAAGCGTATTTAACCACCAACACAGAGACTGTAAAGTTAACAGTAGAGTTATGACTGTGTGGGTTACACACTGATGTGGTGATGATGACTGTTGTGTATTGTGACCAACCTGACAAAGATCGTTTTAAACAACCTTCATATACCAAATGCTCATTGGACACAGACACACACACACTCACTCACTCAATGATGTGGTGATGCTTACTGTTGTGCATTGTGAACAACATGACAAAGATCGTTTTAAACAACCTTCATATACCAAATGCTCATTGGACACACACACACACACACACTGATGTGGTGATGATGACTGTTGTGCATTGTGACCAACCTGACAAAGATCGTTTTAAACAACCTTTATATACCAAATGCTCATTGGACACACACTCACTCACTCAATGATGTGGTGATGATGACTGTTGTGCATTGTGACCAACTTGACAAAGATCGTTTTAAACAACCTTCATATACCAAATGCTCATTGGACACACACACACTCACTCAATGATGTGGTGATGCTTACTGTTGTGCATTGTGACCAACCTGACAAAGATCGTTTTAAACAACCTTTATATACCAAATGCTCATTGGACACACACACATTCACACTCACTCACTCAATGATGTGGTGATGATGACTGTTGTGAATTGTGACCAATCTGACAAAAATCGTTTTTAAACAACCTTCATATACCAAATGCTCATTGGACACAGACACACTCACACTCACTCACTCAATGATGTGGTGATGCTTACTGTTGTGCATTGTGACCAACCTGACAAAGATCGTTTTAAACAACCTTCATATACCAAATGCTCATTGGACACAGACACACTCACACTCACTCACTCAATGATGTGGTGATGCTTACTGTTGTGCATTGTGACCAATCTGACAAAGATCGTTTTAAACAACCTTCATATACCAAATGCTCATTGGACACAGACACACTCACACTTACTCACTCAATGATGTGGTGATGCTTACTGTTGTGCATTGTGACCAATCTGACAAAGATCGTTTTAAACAACCTTCATATACCAAATGCTCATTGGACACAGACACACACACACTCACTCACTCAATGATGTGGTGATGCTTACTGTTGTGCATTGTGACCAACCTGACAAAGATCGTTTTAAACAACCTTCATATACCAAATGCTCATTGGACACAGACACACACACACTCACTCACTCAATGATGTGGTGATGCTTACTGTTGTGCATTGTGAACAACATGACAAAGATCGTTTTAAACAACCTTCATATACCAAATGCTCATTGGACACACACACACACACACACTGATGTGGTGATGATGACTGTTGTGCATTGTGACCAACCTGACAAAGATCGTTTTAAACAACCTTCATATACCAAATGCTCATTGGACACACACTCACTCACTCAATGATGTGGTGATGATGACTGTTGTGCATTGTGACCAACCTGACAAAGATCGTTTTAAACAACCTTTATATACCAAATGCTCATTGGACACACACTCACTCACTCAATGATGTGGTGATGCTTACTGTTGTGCATTGTGACCAACCGGACAAAGATCGTTTTAAACAACCTTTATATACCAAATGCTCATTGGACACACACTCACTCACTCAATGATGTGGTGATGCTTACTGTTGTGCATTGTGACCAATCTGACAAAGATCGTTTTAAACAACCTTCATATACCAAATGCTCATTGGACACACACTCACTCACTCAATGATGTGGTGATGATGACTGTTGTGCATTGTGACCAACCTGACAAAGATCGTTTTAAACAACCTTTATATACCAAATGCTCATTGGACACACACTCACTCACTCAATGATGTGGTGATGCTTACTGTTGTGCATTGTGACCAACCGGACAAAGATCGTTTTAAACAACCTTTATATACCAAATGCTCATTGGACACACACTCAATCACTCAATGATGTGGTGATGCTTACTGTTGTGCATTGTGACCAACCTGACAAAGATCGTTTTAAACAACCTTTATATACCAAATGCTCATTGGACACAGACACACACACACTCACTCACTCAATGATGTGGTGATGCTTACTGTTGTGCATTGTGACCAACCTGACAAAGATCGTTTTAAACAACCTTCATATACCAAATGCTCATTGGACACAGACACACACACACTCACTCACTCAATGATGTGGTGATGCTTACTGTTGTGCATTGTGAACAACATGACAAAGATCGTTTTAAACAACCTTCATATACCAAATGCTCATTGGACACACACACACACACACACTGATGTGGTGATGATGACTGTTGTGCATTGTGACCAACCTGACAAAGATCGTTTTAAACAACCTTCATATACCAAATGCTCATTGGACACAGACACACACACACTCACTCACTCAATGATGTGGTGATGCTTACTGTTGTGCATTGTGAACAACATGACAAAGATCGTTTTAAACAACCTTCATATACCAAATGCTCATTGGACACACACACACACACACACACTGATGTGGTGATGATGACTGTTGTGCATTGTGACCAACCTGACAAAGATCGTTTTAAACAACCTTTATATACCAAATGCTCATTGGACACACACTCACTCACTCAATGATGTGGTGATGATGACTGTTGTGCATTGTGACCAACTTGACAAAGATCGTTTTAAACAACCTTCATATACCAAATGCTCATTGGACACACACACACTCACTCAATGATGTGGTGATGCTTACTGTTGTGCATTGTGACCAACCTGACAAAGATCGTTTTAAAAAACCTTTATATACCAAATGCTCATTGGACACAGACACATTCACACTCACTCACTCAATGATGTGGTGATGATGACTGTTGTGAATTGTGACCAATCTGACAAAAATCGTTTTAAACAACCTTCATATACCAAATGCTCATTGGACACAGACACACTCACACTCACTCACTCAATGATGTGGTGATGCTTACCGTTGTGCATTGTGACCAATCTGACAAAGATCGTTTTAAACAACCTTCATATACCAAATGCTCATTGGACACAGACACACTCACACTCACTCACTCAATGATGTGGTGATGCTTACTGTTGTGCATTGTGACCAATCTGACAAAGATCGTTTTAAACAACCTTCATATACCAAATGCTCATTGGACACAGACACACTCACACTTACTCACTCAATGATGTGGTGATGCTTACTGTTGTGCATTGTGACCAATCTGACAAAGATCGTTTTAAACAACCTTCATATACCAAATGCTCATTGGACACAGACACACACACACTCACTCACTCAATGATGTGGTGATGCTTACTGTTGTGCATTGTGACCAACCTGACAAAGATCGTTTTAAACAACCTTCATATACCAAATGCTCATTGGACACAGACACACACACACTCACTCACTCAATGATGTGGTGATGCTTACTGTTGTGCATTGTGAACAACATGACAAAGATCGTTTTAAACAACCTTCATATACCAAATGCTCATTGGACACACACACACACACACACTGATGTGGTGATGATGACTGTTGTGCATTGTGACCAACCTGACAAAGATCGTTTTAAACAACCTTCATATACCAAATGCTCATTGGACACACACTCACTCACTCAATGATGTGGTGATGATGACTGTTGTGCATTGTGACCAACCTGACAAAGATCGTTTTAAACAACCTTTATATACCAAATGCTCATTGGACACACACTCACTCACTCAATGATGTGGTGATGCTTACTGTTGTGCATTGTGACCAACCGGACAAAGATCGTTTTAAACAACCTTTATATACCAAATGCTCATTGGACACACACTCACTCACTCAATGATGTGGTGATGCTTACTGTTGTGCATTGTGACCAATCTGACAAAGATCGTTTTAAACAACCTTCATATACCAAATGCTCATTGGACACACACTCACTCACTCAATGATGTGGTGATGATGACTGTTGTGCATTGTGACCAACCTGACAAAGATCGTTTTAAACAACCTTTATATACCAAATGCTCATTGGACACACACTCACTCACTCAATGATGTGGTGATGCTTACTGTTGTGCATTGTGACCAACCGGACAAAGATCGTTTTAAACAACCTTTATATACCAAATGCTCATTGGACACACACTCAATCACTCAATGATGTGGTGATGCTTACTGTTGTGCATTGTGACCAACCTGACAAAGATCGTTTTAAACAACCTTTATATACCAAATGCTCATTGGACACAGACACACACACACTCACTCACTCAATGATGTGGTGATGCTTACTGTTGTGCATTGTGACCAACCTGACAAAGATCGTTTTAAACAACCTTCATATACCAAATGCTCATTGGACACAGACACACACACACTCACTCACTCAATGATGTGGTGATGCTTACTGTTGTGCATTGTGAACAACATGACAAAGATCGTTTTAAACAACCTTCATATACCAAATGCTCATTGGACACACACACACACACACACTGATGTGGTGATGATGACTGTTGTGCATTGTGACCAACCTGACAAAGATCGTTTTAAACAACCTTCATATACCAAATGCTCATTGGACACAGACACACACACACTCACTCACTCAATGATGTGGTGATGCTTACTGTTGTGCATTGTGAACAACATGACAAAGATCGTTTTAAACAACCTTCATATACCAAATGCTCATTGGACACACACACACACACACACACTGATGTGGTGATGATGACTGTTGTGCATTGTGACCAACCTGACAAAGATCGTTTTAAACAACCTTTATATACCAAATGCTCATTGGACACACACTCACTCACTCAATGATGTGGTGATGATGACTGTTGTGCATTGTGACCAACTTGACAAAGATCGTTTTAAACAACCTTCATATACCAAATGCTCATTGGACACACACACACTCACTCAATGATGTGGTGATGCTTACTGTTGTGCATTGTGACCAACCTGACAAAGATCGTTTTTAAAAAACCTTTATATACCAAATGCTCATTGGACACAGACACATTCACACTCACTCACTCAATGATGTGGTGATGATGACTGTTGTGAATTGTGACCAATCTGACAAAAATCGTTTTAAACAACCTTCATATACCAAATGCTCATTGGACACAGACACACTCACACTCACTCACTCAATGATGTGGTGATGCTTACCGTTGTGCATTGTGACCAACCTGACAAAGATCGTTTTAAACAACCTTCATATACCAAATGCTCATTGGACACACACACACTCACTCACTCAATGATGTGGTGATGATGACTGTTGTGCATTGTGACCAACCTGACAAAGATCGTTTTAAACAACCTTTATATACCAAATGCTCATTGGACACAGACACACTCACACTTACTCACTCAATGATGTGTTGATGCTTACTGTTGTGCATTGTGACCAATCTGACAAAGATCGTTTTAAACAACCTTCATATACCAAATGCTCATTGGACACAGACACACACACACACTCACTCACTCAATGATGTGGTGATGCTTACTGTTGTGCATTGTGACCAACCTGACAAAGATCGTTTTAAACAACCTTTATATACCAAATGCTCATTGGACACACACACACACACACTCACTCAATGATGTGGTGATGATGACTGTTGTGCATTGTGAACAACATGACAAAGATCGTTTTAAACAACCTTCATATACCAAATGCTCATTGGACACACACACACACACACACTGATGTGGTGATGATGACTGTTGTGCATTGTGACCAACCTGACAAAGATCGTTTTAAACAACCTTTATATACCAAATGCTCATTGGACACACACTCACTCACTCAATGATGTGGTGATGCTTACTGTTGTGCATTGTGACCAACCGGACAAAGATCGTTTTAAACAACCTTTATATACCAAATGCTCATTGGACACACACTCACTCACTCAATGATGTGGTGATGCTTACTGTTGTGCATTGTGACCAATCTGACAAAGATCGTTTTAAACAACCTTCATATACCAAATGCTCATTGGACACACACTCACTCACTCAATGATGTGGTGATGATGACTGTTGTGCATTGTGACCAACCTGACAAAGATCGTTTTAAACAACCTTTATATACTAAATGCTCATTGGACACACACTCACTCACTCAATGATGTGGTGATGCTTACTGTTGTGCATTGTGACCAACCGGACAAAGATCGTTTTAAACAACCTTTATATACCAAATGCTCATTGGACACACACTCAATCACTCAATGATGTGGTGATGCTTACTGTTGTGCATTGTGACCAACCTGACAAAGATCGTTTTAAACAACCTTTATATACCAAATGCTCATTGGACACAGACACACACACACTCACTCACTCAATGATGTGGTGATGCTTACTGTTGTGCATTGTGACCAACCTGACAAAGATCGTTTTAAACAACCTTCATATACCAAATGCTCATTGGACACAGACACACACACACTCACTCACTCAATGATGTGGTGATGCTTACTGTTGTGCATTGTGAACAACATGACAAAGATCGTTTTAAACAACCTTCATATACCAAATGCTCATTGGACACACACACACACACACACTGATGTGGTGATGATGACTGTTGTGCATTGTGACCAACCTGACAAAGATCTTTTTAAACAACCTTTATATACCAAATTCTCATTGGACACACACTCACTCACTCAATGATGTGGTGATGATGACTGTTGTGCATTGTGACCAACCTGACAAAGATCGTTTTAAACAACCTTTATATACCAAATGCTCATTGGACACACACTCACTCACTCAATGATGTGGTGATGCTTACTGTTGTGCATTGTGACCAACCGGACAAAGATCGTTTTAAACAACCTTTATATACCAAATGCTCATTGGACACACACTCACTCACTCAATGATGTGGTGATGCTTACTGTTGTGCATTGTGACCAACCTGACAAAGATCGTTTTAAACAACCTTCATATACCAAATGCTCATTGGACACAGACACACACACACTCACTCACTCAATGATGTGGTGATGATGACTGTTGTGAATTGTGACCAATCTGACAAAGATCGTTTTAAACAACCTTCATATACCAAATGCTCATTGGACACAGACACACTCACACTCACTCACTCAATGATGTGGTGATGCTTACTGTTGTGCATTGTGACCAATCTGACAAAGATCGTTTTAAACAACCTTCATATACCAAATGCTCATTGGACACAGACACATTCACACTCACTCACTCAATGATGTGGTGATGATGACTGTTGTGCATTGTGACCAACCAGACAAAAATCGTTTTAAACAACCTTCATATACCAATTGCTCATTGGACACAGACACACTCACACTCACTCACTCAATGATGTGGTGATGCTTACCGTTGTGCATTGTGACCAATCTGACAAAGATCGTTTTAAACAACCTTCATATACCAAATGCTCATTGGACACACACACCCACACACACACTCACTCAATGATGTGGTGATGCTTACTGTTGTGCATTGTGACCAACCTGACAAAGATCGTTTTAAACAACCTTCATGTACCAAATGCTCATTGGACACAGACACATTCACACTCACTCACTCAATGATGTGGTGATGATGACTGTTGTGCATTGTGACCAATCTGACAAAGATCGTTTTAAACAACCTTCATATACCAAATGCTCATTGGACACAGACACACTCACACTCACTCACTCAATGATGTGGTGATGCTTACCGTTGTGCATTGTGACCAATCTGACAAAGATCGTTTTAAACAACCTTCATATACCAAATGCTCATTGGACACAGACACACTCACACTCACTCACTCAATGATGTGGTGATGCTTACTGTTGTGCATTGTGACCAATCTGACAAAGATCGTTTTAAACAACCTTCATATACCAAATGCTCATTGGACACAGACACACACACACACACACTGATGTGGTGATGCTTACTGATGTGTATTGTGACAAACCTGACAAAGATCGTTTTAAACAACCTTCATATACCAAATGCTCATTGGACACACACACACACACACACTGATGTGGTGATGATGACTGTTGTGTATTGTGACCAACCTGACAAAGATCGTTTTAAACAACCTTCATATACCAAATGCTCATTGGACACAGACACATTCACACTCACTCACTCAATGATGTGGTGATGATGACTGTTGTGCATTGTGACCAATCTGACAAAGATCGTTTTAAACAACCTTCATGTACCAAATGCTCATTGGACACAGACACATTCACACTCACTCACTCAATGATGTGGTGATGATGACTGTTGTGCATTGTGACCAATCTGACAAAGATCGTTTTAAACAACCTTCATATACCAAATGCTCATTGGACACAGACACATTCACACTCACTCACTCAATGATGTGGTGATGATGACTGTTGTGCATTGTGACCAATCTGACAAAGATCGTTTTAAACAACCTTCATATACCAAATGCTCATTGGACACAGACACACTCACACTCACTCACTCAATGATGTGGTGATGCTTACTGTTGTGCATTGTGACCAACCTGACAAAGATCGTTTTAAACAACCTTCATATACCAAATGCTCATTGGACACACACACACACACACACTCACTCAATGATGTGGTGATGCTTACTGTTGTGCATTGTGAACAACCTGACAAAGATCGTTTTAAACAACCTTCATATACCAAATGCTCATTGGACACACACACACACACACTCACTCACTCAATGATGTGGTGATGATAACTGTTGTGCATTGAGACCAACCTAACAAAGATCGTTTTAAACAATCTTTATATCCAAAATGCTCATTGGACACACACACACACACACACACACACACACACACACACACACACTGATGTGGTGATGATGACTGTTGTGAATTGTGACCAATCTGACAAAAATCGTTTTAAACAACCTTCATATACCAAATGTTCATTGGACACAGACACACTCACACTCACTCACTCAATGATGTGGTGATGCTTACCGTTGTGCATTGTGACCAATCTGACAAAGATCGTTTTAAACAACCTTCATATACCAAATGCTCATTGGACACAGACACACTCACACTCACTCACTCAATGATCTGGTGATGCTTACTGTTGTGCATTGTGACCAACCTGACAAAGATCGTTTTAAACAACCTTCATATACCAAATGCTCATTGGACACACACACACACACACACACTCACTCAATGATGTGGTGATGCTTACTGTTGTGCATTGTGAACAACATGACAAAGATCGTTTTAAACAACCTTCATATACCAAATGCTCATTGGACACAGACACATTCACACTCACTCACTCAATGATGTGGTGATGATGACTGTTGTGCATTGTGACCAATCTGACAAAGATCGTTTTAAACAACCTTCATATACCAAATGCTCATTGGACACAGACACACTCACACTTACTCACTCAATGATCTGGTGATGCTTACTGTTGTGCATTGTGACCAACCTGACAAAGATCGTTTTAAACAACCTTCATATACCAAATGCTCATTGGACACACACACACACACACTCACTCACTCAATGATGTGGTGATGATGACTGTTGTGCATTGTGACCAACCTGACAAAGATCGTTTTAAACAACCTTCATATACCAAATGCTCATTGGACACAGACACACACACACTCACTCACTCAATGATGTGGTGATGCTTACTGTTGTGCATTGTGACCAATCTGACAAAGATCGTTTTAAACAACCTTCATATACCAAATGCTCATTGGACACAGACACACTCACACTTACTCACTCAATGATGTGGTGATGCTTACTGTTGTGCATTGTGACCAACCTGACAAAGATCGTTTTAAACAACCTTCATATACCAAATGCTCATTGGACACAGACACACACACACTCACTCACTCAATGATGTGGTGATGCTTACTGTTGTGCATTGTGAACAACATGACAAAGATCGTTTTAAACAACCTTCATATACCAAATGCTCATTGGACACACACACACACACACACTGATGTGGTGATGATGACTGTTGTGCATTGTGACCAACCTGACAAAGATCGTTTTAAACAACCTTCATATACCAAATGCTCATTGGACACACACTCACTCACTCAATGATGTGGTGATGATGACTGTTGTGCATTGTGACCAACCTGACAAAGATCGTTTTAAACAACCTTTATATACCAAATGCTCATTGGACACACACTCACTCACTCAATGATGTGGTGATGCTTACTGTTGTGCATTGTGACCAACCGGACAAAGATCGTTTTAAACAACCTTTATATACCAAATGCTCATTGGACACACACTCACTCACTCAATGATGTGGTGATGCTTACTGTTGTGCATTGTGACCAATCTGACAAAGATCGTTTTAAACAACCTTCATATACCAAATGCTCATTGGACACACACTCACTCACTCAATGATGTGGTGATGATGACTGTTGTGCATTGTGACCAACCTGACAAAGATCGTTTTAAACAACCTTTATATACCAAATGCTCATTGGACACACACTCACTCACTCAATGATGTGGTGATGCTTACTGTTGTGCATTGTGACCAACCGGACAAAGATCGTTTTAAACAACCTTTATATACCAAATGCTCATTGGACACACACTCAATCACTCAATGATGTGGTGATGCTTACTGTTGTGCATTGTGACCAACATGACAAAGATCGTTTTAAACAACCTTCATATACCAAATGCTCATTGGACACACACACCCACACACACACTCACTCAATGATGTGGTGATGCTTACTGTTGTGCATTGTGACCAACCTGACAAAGATCGTTTTAAACAACCTTCATGTACCAAATGCTCATTGGACACAGACACATTCACACTCACTCACTCAATGATGTGGTGATGATGACTGTTGTGCATTGTGACCAATCTGACAAAGATCGTTTTAAACAACCTTCATATACCAAATGCTCATTGGACACAGACACACTCACACTCACTCACTCAATGATGTGGTGATGCTTACCGTTGTGCATTGTGACCAATCTGACAAAGATCGTTTTAAACAACCTTCATATACCAAATGCTCATTGGACACAGACACACTCACACTCACTCACTCAATGATGTGGTGATGCTTACTGTTGTGCATTGTGACCAATCTGACAAAGATCGTTTTAAACAACCTTCATATACCAAATGCTCATTGGACACAGACACACACACACACACACTGATGTGGTGATGCTTACTGATGTGTATTGTGACAAACCTGACAAAGATCGTTTTAAACAACCTTCATATACCAAATGCTCATTGGACACACACACACACACACACTGATGTGGTGATGATGACTGTTGTGTATTGTGACCAACCTGACAAAGATCGTTTTAAACAACCTTCATATACCAAATGCTCATTGGACACAGACACATTCACACTCACTCACTCAATGATGTGGTGATGATGACTGTTGTGCATTGTGACCAATCTGACAAAGATCGTTTTAAACAACCTTCATGTACCAAATGCTCATTGGACACAGACACATTCACACTCACTCACTCAATGATGTGGTGATGATGACTGTTGTGCATTGTGACCAATCTGACAAAGATCGTTTTTAAACAACCTTCATATACCAAATGCTCATTGGACACAGACACATTCACACTCACTCACTCAATGATGTGGTGATGATGACTGTTGTGCATTGTGACCAATCTGACAAAGATCGTTTTAAACAACCTTCATATACCAAATGCACATTGGACACAGACACACACACACTCACTCACTCAATGATGTGGTGATGCTTACTGTTGTGCATTGTGACCAACTTGACAAAGATCGTTTTAAACAACCTTCATATACCAAATGCTCATTGGACACACACACACACACACACTCATTCAATGATGTGGTGATGCTTACTGTTGTGCATTGTGACCAACCTGACAAAGATCGTTTTAAACAACCTTCATATACCAAATGCTCATTGGACACAGACACACACACACTCACTCACTCAATGATGTGGTGATGATAACTGTTGTGCATTGAGACCAACCTAACAAAGATCGTTTTAAACAATCTTTATATCCAAAATGCTCATTGGACACACACACACACACACACACACACACACACACACACACACACACTGATGTGGTGATGATGACTGTTGTGAATTGTGACCAATCTGACAAAAATCGTTTTAAACAACCTTCATATACCAAATGTTCATTGGACACAGACACACTCACACTCACTCACTCAATGATGTGGTGATGCTTACCGTTGTGCATTGTGACCAATCTGACAAAGATCGTTTTAAACAACCTTCATATACCAAATGCTCATTGGACACAGACACACTCACACTCACTCACTCAATGATGTGGTGATGCTTACTGTTGTGCATTGTGACCAATCTGACAAAGATCGTTTTAAACAACCTTCATATACCAAATGCTCATTGGACACAGACACACTCACACTTACTCACTCAATGATGTGGTGATGCTTACTGTTGTGCATTGTGACCAACCTGACAAAGATCGTTTTAAACAACCTTCATATACCAAATGCTCATTGGACACAGACACACACACACTCACTCACTCAATGATGTGGTGATGCTTACTGTTGTGCATTGTGAACAACATGACAAAGATCGTTTTAAACAACCTTCATATACCAAATGCTCATTGGACACACACACACACACACACTGATGTGGTGATGATGACTGTTGTGCATTGTGACCAACCTGACAAAGATCGTTTTAAACAACCTTCATATACCAAATGCTCATTGGACACACACTCACTCACTCAATGATGTGGTGATGATGACTGTTGTGCATTGTGACCAACCTGACAAAGATCGTTTTAAACAACCTTTATATACCAAATGCTCATTGGACACACACTCACTCACTCAATGATGTGGTGATGCTTACTGTTGTGCATTGTGACCAACCGGACAAAGATCGTTTTAAACAACCTTTATATACCAAATGCTCATTGGACACACACTCACTCACTCAATGATGTGGTGATGCTTACTGTTGTGCATTGTGACCAATCTGACAAAGATCGTTTTAAACAACCTTCATATACCAAATGCTCATTGGACACACACTCACTCACTCAATGATGTGGTGATGATGACTGTTGTGCATTGTGACCAACCTGACAAAGATCGTTTTAAACAACCTTTATATACCAAATGCTCATTGGACACACACTCACTCACTCAATGATGTGGTGATGCTTACTGTTGTGCATTGTGACCAACCGGACAAAGATCGTTTTAAACAACCTTTATATACCAAATGCTCATTGGACACACACTCAATCACTCAATGATGTGGTGATGCTTACTGTTGTGCATTGTGACCAACCTGACAAAGATCGTTTTAAACAACCTTTATATACCAAATGCTCATTGGACACAGACACACACACACTCACTCACTCAATGATGTGGTGATGCTTACTGTTGTGCATTGTGACCAACCTGACAAAGATCGTTTTAAACAACCTTCATATACCAAATGCTCATTGGACACAGACACACACACACTCACTCACTCAATGATGTGGTGATGCTTACTGTTGTGCATTGTGAACAACATGACAAAGATCGTTTTAAACAACCTTCATATACCAAATGCTCATTGGACACACACACACACACACACTGATGTGGTGATGATGACTGTTGTGCATTGTGACCAACCTGACAAAGATCGTTTTAAACAACCTTCATATACCAAATGCTCATTGGACACAGACACACACACACTCACTCACTCAATGATGTGGTGATGCTTACTGTTGTGCATTGTGAACAACATGACAAAGATCGTTTTAAACAACCTTCATATACCAAATGCTCATTGGACACACACACACACACACACTGATGTGGTGATGATGACTGTTGTGCATTGTGACCAACCTGACAAAGATCGTTTTAAACAACCTTTATATACCAAATGCTCATTGGACACACACTCACTCACTCAATGATGTGGTGATGATGACTGTTGTGCATTGTGACCAACTTGACAAAGATCGTTTTAAACAACCTTCATATACCAAATGCTCATTGGACACACACACACTCACTCAATGATGTGGTGATGCGTACTGTTGTGCATTGTGACCAACCTGACAAAGATCGTTTTAAACAACCTTTATATACCAAATGCTCATTGGACACAGACACATTCACACTCACTCACTCAATGATGTGGTGATGATGACTGTTGTGAATTGTGACCAATCTGACAAAAATCGTTTTAAACAACCTTCATATACCAAATGCTCATTGGACACAGACACACTCACACTCACTCACTCAATGATGTGGTGATGCTTACCGTTGTGCATTGTGACCAATCTGACAAAGATCGTTTTAAACAACCTTCATATACCAAATGCTCATTGGACACAGACACACTCACACTCACTCACTCAATGATGTGGTGATGCTTACTGTTGTGCATTGTGACCAATCTGACAAAGATCGTTTTAAACAACCTTCATATACCAAATGCTCATTGGACACAGACACACTCACACTTACTCACTCAATGATGTGGTGATGCTTACTGTTGTGCATTGTGACCAATCTGACAAAGATCGTTTTAAACAACCTTCATATACCAAATGCTCATTGGACACAGACACACACACACACTCACTCACTCAATGATGTGGTGATGCTTACTGTTGTGCATTGTGACCAACCTGACAAAGATCGTTTTAAACAACCTTCATATACCAAATGCTCATTGGACACAGACACACACACACTCACTCACTCAATGATGTGGTGATGCTTACTGTTGTGCATTGTGAACAACATGACAAAGATCGTTTTAAACAACCTTCATATACCAAATGCTCATTGGACACACACACACACACACACTGATGTGGTGATGATGACTGTTGTGCATTGTGACCAACCTGACAAAGATCGTTTTAAACAACCTTCATATACCAAATGCTCATTGGACACACACTCACTCACTCAATGATGTGGTGATGATGACTGTTGTGCATTGTGAACAACCTGACACAGATCGTTTTAAACAACCTTTATATACCAAATGCTCATTGGACACACACTCACTCACTCAATGATGTGGTGATGCTTACTGTTGTGCATTGTGACCAACCGGACAAAGATCGTTTTAAACAACCTTTATATACCAAATGCTCATTGGACACACACTCACTCACTCAATGATGTGGTGATGATGACTGTTGTGCATTGTGACCAACCTGACAAAGATCGTTTTAAACAACCTTCATATACCAAATGCTCATTGGACACACACTCACTCACTCAATGATGTGGTGATGATGAATGTTGTGCATTGTGAACAACCTTACAAAGATCGTTTTAAACAACCTTCATATACCAAATGCTCATTGGACACACACTCACTCACTCAATGATGTGGTGATGATGACTGTTGTGCATTGTGACCAACCGGACAAAGATCGTTTTAAACAACCTTTATATACCAAATGCTCATTGGACACACACTCACTCACTCAATGATGTGGTGATGATGACTGTTGTGCATTGTGACCAACCTGACAAAGATCGTTTTAAACAACCTTCATATACCAAATGCTCATTGGACACAGACACACACACACACACACACACACTGATGTGGTGATGATGACTGTTGTGCATTGTGACCAACCTGACAAAGATCGTTTTAAACAACCTTCATATACCAAATGCTCATTGGACACAGACACACACACACTCACACACACACTGATGTGGTGATGATGACTGTTGTGCATTGTGACCAACCTGACAAAGATCGTTTTAAACAACCTTCATATACCAAATGCTCATTGGACACAGACACACACACACACTGATGTGGTGATGATGAATGTTGTGCATTGTGAACAACCTTACAAAGATCGTTTTAAACAACCTTCATATACCAAATGCTCATTGGACACACACTCACTCACTCAATGATGTGGTGATGATGACTGTTGTGCATTGTGACCAACCTGACAAAGATCGTTTTAAACAACCTTTATATACCAAATTCTCATTGGACACACACTCACTCACTCAATGATGTGGTGATGCTTACTGTTGTGCATTGTGAACAACCTGACAAAGATCGTTTTAGACAACCTTCATATACCAAATTCTCATTGGACACACACACACACACACACTGATGTGGTGATGCTGAATGTTGTGCATTGTGAACAACCTGACAAAGATCGTTTTAAACAACCTTCATATACCAAATGCTCATTGGACACACACTCACTCACTCAATGATGTGGTGATGATGACTGTTGTGCATTGTGACCAACCTGACAAAGATCGTTTTAAACAACCTTCATATACCAAATGCTCATTGGACACACACTCACTCACTCAATGATGTGGTGATGATGACTGTTGTGCATTGTGACCAACCGGACAAAGATCGTTTTAAACAACCTTTATATACCAAATGCTCATTGGACACACACTCAATCACTCAATGATGTGGTGATGCTGAATGTTGTGCATTGTGAACAACCTGACAAAGATCGTTTTAAACAACCTTCATATACCAAATGCTCATTGGACACAGACACACACACACTCACTCACTCAATAATGTGGTGATGCTGACTGTTGTGCATTGTGAACAACCTGACAAAGATCGTTTTAAACAACCTTCATATACCAAATGCTCATTGGACACAGACACACACACACTCACTCACTCAATGATGTGGTGATGCTTACTGTTGTGCATTGTGAACAACCTGACAAAGGTCGTTTTAAACAACCTTCATATACCAAATTCGCATTGGACACACACTCCCTCACTCAATGATGTGGTGATGTTGACTTTTGTGCATTGTGAACAACCTGACAAAGGTCGTTTTAAACAACCTTCATATACCAAATTCGCATTGGACACACACTCACTCACTCAATGATGTGGTGATGCTTACAGTTGTGCATTGTGAACAACCTGACAAAGGTCGTTTTAAACAACCTTCATATACCAAATGCTCATTGGACACACACTCACTCACTCAATAATGTGGTGATGCTGACTGTTGTGCATTGTGAACAACCTGACAAAGATCGTTTTAAACAACCTTCATATACCAAATGCTCATTGGACACAGACACACACACACTCACTCACTCAATGATGTGGTGATGCTGACTGTTGTGCATTGTGACCAACCTGACAAAGGTCGTTTTAAACAACCTTCATATACCAAATTCGCATTGGACACAGACACACACACTCACTCACTGATGTGGTGATGCTTACTGTTGTGCATTGTGACCAACCTGACAAAGGTCGTTTTAAACAACCTTCATATACCAAATTCGCATTGGACACACACACACACACACTCACTCACTCAATGATGTGGTGATGCTTACTGTTGTGCATTGTGACCAACCAGACAAAAATCGTTTTAAACAACCTTCATATACCAATTGCTCATTGGAAACACACACACACACACTCACTCACTCACTGATGTGGTGATGCTTACTGTTGTGCATTGTGACCAACCTGACAAAGGTCGTTTTAAACAACCTTCATATACCAAATTCGCATTGGACACACACACACACACACACACTCACTCACTGATGTGGTGATGCTTACTGTTGTGCATTGTGACCAACCTGACAAAGGTCGTTTTAAACAACCTTCATATACCAAATTCGCATTGGACACAGACACATTCACACTCACTCACTCAATGATGTGGTGATGATGACTGTTGTGCATTGTGACCAATCTGACAAAGATCGTTTTAAACAACCTTCATATACCAAATGCTCATTGGACACAGACACACACACACTCACTCACTCAATGATGTGGTGATGCTTACTGTTGTGCATTGTGACCAACCTGACAAAGGTCGTTTTAAACAACCTTCATATACCAAATTCGCATTGGACACAGACACACACACTCACACACTCAATGATGTGGTGATGTTTACTGTTGTGCATTGTGAACTACCTGACAAAGGTCGTTTTAAACAACCTTCATATACCAAATTCGCATTGGACACAGACACAGACACACACACACTGATGTGGTGATGCTTACTGATGTGTATTGTGACAAACCTGACAAAGATCGTTTTAAACAACCTTCATATACCAAATGCTCATTGGACACACACACACACACACACTGATGTGGTGATGATGACTGTTGTGTATTGTGACCAACCTGACAAAGATCGTTTTAAACAACCTTCATATACCAAATGCTCATTGGACACAGACACATTCACACTCACTCACTCAATGATGTGGTGATGATGACTGTTGTGCATTGTGACCAATCTGACAAAGATCGTTTTAAACAACCTTCATGTACCAAATGCTCATTGGACACAGACACATTCACACTCACTCACTCAATGATGTGGTGATGATGACTGTTGTGCATTGTGACCAATCTGACAAAGATCGTTTTAAACAACCTTCATATACCAAATGCTCATTGGACACAGACACACTCACACTCACTCACTCACTGATGTGGTGATGTTTACTGTTGTGCATTGTGAACAACCTGACAAAGGTCGTTTTAAACAACCTTCATATACCAAATTCGCATTGGACACAGACACACACACACTCACTCACTCAATGATGTGGTGATGCTTACTGTTGTGCATTGTGACCAACCTGACAAAGATCGTTTTAAACAACCTTCATATACCAAATGCTCATTGGACACACACACACACACACACTCATTCAATGATGTGGTGATGCTTACTGTTGTGCATTGTGACCAACCTGACAAAGATCGTTTTAAACAACCTTCATATACCAAATGCTCATTGGACACAGACACACACACACTCACTCACTCAATGATGTGGTGATGATAACTGTTGTGCATTGTGACCAATCTGACAAAGATCGTTTTAAACAACCTTCATATACCAAATGCTCATTGGACACAGACACATTCACACTCACTCACTCAATGATGTGGTGATGATGACTGTTGTGCATTGTGACCAACCAGACAAAAATTGTTTTAAACAACCTTCATATACCAATTGCTCATTGGACACAGACACACTCACACTCACTCACTCAATGATGTGGTGATGCTTACCGTTGTGCATTGTGACCAATCTGACAAAGATCGTTTTAAACAACCTTCTTATACCAAATGCTCATTGGACACACACACCCACACACACACACACTCACTGATGTGGTGATGCTTACTGTTGTGCATTGTGACCAACCTGACAAAGATCGTTTTAAACAACCTTCATATACCAAATGCTCATTGGACACAGACACATTCACACTCACTCACTCAATGATGTGGTGATGATGACTGTTGTGCATTGTGACCAACCTGACAAAGATCGTTTTAAACAACCTTCATATACCAAATGCTCATTGGACACAGACACACTCACACTCACTCACTCAATGATGTGGTGATGCTTACCGTTGTGCATTGTGACCAATCTGACAAAGATCGTTTTAAACAACCTTCATATACCAAATGCTCATTGGACACAGACACACACACACTCACTCACTCAATGATGTGGTGATGATGACTGTTGTGTATTGTGACCAACCTGACAAAGATCGTTTTAAACAACCTTCATATACCAAATGCTCATTGGACACAGACACACACACACACACACTGATGTGGTGATGCTTACTGATGTGTATTGTGACAAACCTGACAAAGATCGTTTTAAACAACCTTCATATACCAAATGCTCATTGGACACACACACACACACACACTGATGTGGTGATGCTTACTGTTGTGTATTGTGACCAACCTGACAAAGATCGTTTTAAACAACCTTCATATACCAAATGCTCATTGGACACAGACACATTCACACTCACTCACTCAATGATGTGGTGATGATGACTGTTGTGCATTGTGACCAATCTGACAAAGATCGTTTTAAACAACCTTCATGTACCAAATGCTCATTGGACACAGACACATTCACACTCACTCACTCAATGATGTGGTGATGATGACTGTTGTGCATTGTGACCAATCTGACAAAGATCGTTTTAAACAACCTTCATATACCAAATGCTCATTGGACACAGACACACACACACACACACTGATGTGGTGATGCTTACTGATGTGTATTGTGACAAACCTGACAAAGATCGTTTTAAACAACCTTCATATACCAAATGCTCATTAGACACACACACACACACACACTGATGTGGTGATGATGACTGTTGTGTATTGTGACCAACCTGACAAAGATCGTTTTAAACAACCTTCATATACCAAATGCTCATTGGACACAGACACACTCACACTCACTCACTCAATGATGTGGTGATGATGACTGTTGTGCATTGTGACCAACCTGACAAAGATCGTTTTAAACAACCTTCATGTACCAAATGCTCATTGGACACAGACACATTCACACTCACTCACTCAATGATGTGGTGATGATGACTGTTGTGCATTGTGACCAATCTGACAAAGATCGTTTTAAACAACCTTCATATACCAAATGCTCATTGGACACAGACACATTCACACTCACTCACTCAATGATGTGGTGATGATGACTGTTGTGCATTGTGACCAATCTGACAAAGATCGTTTTAAACAACCTTCATATACCAAATGCTCATTGGACACAGACACATTCACACTCACTCACTCAATGATGTGGTGATGATGACTGTTGTGCATTGTGACCAATCTGACAAAGATCGTTTTAAACAACCTTCATATACCAAATGCACATTGGACACAGACACTCACTCACTCACTCACTCACTGATGTGGTGATGATGACTGTTGTGTATTGTGACCATCCTGACAAAGATCGTTTTAAACAACCTTCATATACCAAATGCTCATTGGACACACACACACACGCACACTCACTCAATGATGTGGTGATGCTTACTGTTGTGCATTGTGACCAACCTGACAAAGATCGTTTTAAACAACCTTCATATACCAAATGCTCATTGGACACAGACACACACACACTCACTCACTCAATGATGTGGTGATGATAACTGTTGTGCATTGTGACCAATCTGACAAAGATCGTTTTAAACAACCTTCATATACCAAATGCTCATTGGACACAGACACATTCACACTCACTCACTCAATGATGTGGTGATGATGACTGTTGTGCATTGTGACCAACCAGACAAAAATTGTTTTAAACAACCTTCATATACCAATTGCTCATTGGACACAGACACACTCACACTCACTCACTCAATGATGTGGTGATGCTTACCGTTGTGCATTGTGACCAACCTGACAAAGATCGTTTTAAACAACCTTCATATACCAAATGCTCATTGGACACACACACACACACACACACTCACTCAATGATGTGGTGATGATGACTGTTGTGTATTGTGACAAACCTGACAAAGATCGTTTTAAACAACCTTCATATACCAAATGCTCATTGGACACAGACACACACACACTCACTCACTCAATGATGTGGTGATGATGACTGTTGTGCATTGTGACCAATCTGACAAAGATCGTTTTAAACAACCTTCATATACCAAATGCTCATTGGACACAGACACACTCACACTCACTCACTCAATGATGTGGTGATGCTTACCGTTGTGCATTGTGACCAATCTGACAAAGATCGTTTTAAACAACATTCATATACCAAATGCTCATTGGAGACAGACACACACACACTCACTCACTCAATGATGTGGTGATGCTTACTGTTGTGCATTGTGACCAACCTGACAAAGATCGTTTTAAACAACATTCATATACCAAATGCTCATTGGACACAGACACACACACACACACACTGATGTGGTGATGCTTACTGTTGTGTATTGTGACAAACCTGACAAAGATCGTTTTAAACAACCTTCATATACCAAATGCTCATTGGACACACACACACACACACACTGATGTGGTGATGATGACTGTTGTGTATTGTGACAAACCTGACAAAGATCGTTTTAAACAACCTTCATATACCAAATGCTCATTGGACACAGACACATTCACACTCACTCACTCAATGATGTGGTGATGATGACTGTTGTGCATTGTGACCAATCTGACAAAGATCGTTTTAAACAACCTTCATGTACCAAATGCTCATTGGACACAGACACATTCACACTCACTCACTCAATGATGTGGTGATGATGACTGTTGTGCATTGTGACCAACCTGACAAAGATCGTTTTAAACAACCTTCATATACCAAATGCTCATTGGACACAGACACACACACACTCACTCACTCAATGATGTGGTGATGATGACTGTTGTGTATTGTGACAAACCTGACAAAGATCGTTTTAAACAACCTTCATATACCAAATGCTCATTGGACACAGACACACACACACTCACTCACTCAATGATGTGGTGATGCTTACTGTTGTGCATTGTGACCAACCTGACAAAGATCGTTTTAAACAACCTTCATATACCAAATGCTCATTGGACACACACACACACACACACACTCATTCAATGATGTGGGGATGCTTACTGTTGTGCATTGTGACCAACCTGACAAAAATCGTTTTAAACAACCTTCATATACCAAATGCTCATTGGACACAGACACACACACACTCACTCACTCAATGATGTGGTGATGATAACTGTTGTGCATTGAGACCAACCTAACAAAGATCGTTTTAAACAATCTTTATATCCAAAATGCTCATTGGACACACACACACACACACACACACACACACACACACACACACACACTGATGTGGTGATGCTTACTGATGTGTATTGTGACAAACCTGACAAAGATCGTTTTAAACAACCTTCATATACCAAATGCTCATTGGACACACACACACACACACACACTCACTCAATGATGTGGTGATGCTTACTGTTGTGCATTGTGACCAACCTGACAAAGATCGTTTTAAACAACCTTCATATACCAAATGCTCATTGGACACAGACACACACACACTCACTCACTCAATGATGTGGTGATGCTTACCGTTGTGCATTGTGACCAACCTGACAAAGATCGTTTTAAACAACCTTCATATACCAAATGCTCATTGGACACAGACACACTCACACTCACTCACTCAATGATGTGGTGATGCTTACTGTTGTGCATTGTGACCAACCTGACAAAGATCGTTTTAAACAACCTTCATATACCAAATGCTCATTGGACACAGACACACACACACACACACTGATGTGGTGATGCTTACTGATGTGTATTGTGACAAACCTGACAAAAATCGTTTTAAACAACCTTCATATACCAAATGCTCATTGGACACACACACACACACACACTGATGTGGTGATGCTTACTGATGTGTATTGTGACAAACCTGACAAAGATCGTTTTAAACAACCTTCATATACCAAATGCTCATTGGACACAGACACACACACACTCACTCACTCAATGATGTGGTGATGATGACTGTTGTGCATTGTGACCAACCTGACAAAGATCGTTTTAAACAACCTTCATATACCAAATGCTCATTGGACACAGACACACACACTCACTCACTCAATGATGTGGTGATGATAACTGTTGTGCATTGAGACCAACCTAACAAAGATCGTTTTAAACAACCTTCATATACCAAATGCTCATTGGACACAGACACACACACACTCACTCACTCAATGATGTGGTGATGATGACTGTTGTGCATTGTGACCAACCTGACAAAGATCGTTTTAAACAACCTTCATATACCAAATGCTCATTAGACACAGACACACTCACACTCACTCACTCAATGATGTGGTGATGCTTACCGTTGTGCATTGTGACCAATCTGACAAAGATCGTTTTAAACAACCTTCATATACAAAATGCTCATTGGACACAGACACACTCACACTCACTCACTCAATGATGTGGTGATGCTTACTGTTGTGAATTGTGACCAATCTGACAAAAATCGTTTTAAACAACCTTCATATACCAAATGCTCATTGGACACAGACACACTCACACTCACTCACTCAATGATCTGGTGATGCTTACTGTTGTGCATTGTGACCAACCTGACAAAGATCGTTTTAAACAACCTTCATATACCAAATGCTCATTGGACACAGACACACACACACTCACTCACTCAATGATGTGGTGATGATTACTGTTGTGCATTGTGACCAACCTGACAAAGATCGTTTTAAACAACCTTCATATACCAAATGCTCATTGGACACAGACACACTCACACTTACTCACTCAATGATGTGGTGATGCTTACTGTTGTGCATTGTGACCAATCTGACAAAGATCGTTTTAAACAACCTTCATGTACCAAATGCTCATTGGACACAGACACATTCACACTCACTCACTCAATGATGTGGTGATGATGACTGTTGTGCATTGTGACCAACCTGACAAAGATCGTTTTAAACAACCTTCATATACCAAATGCTCATTGGACACAGACACACACACACTCACTCACTCAATGATGTGGTGATGATGACTGTTGTGCATTGTGACCAACCTGACAAAGATCGTTTTAAACAACCTTCATATACCAAATGCTCATTGGACACACACACACACACACTCACTCACTCAATGATGTGGTGATGATGACTGTTGTGCATTGTGACCAACCTGACAAAGATCGTTTTAAACAACCTTCATATACCAAATGCTCATTGGACACACACACACACACACACACACTGATGTGGTGATGATGACTGTTGTGCATTGTGACCAACCTGACAAAGATCGTTTTAAACAACCTTTATATACCAAATGCTCATTGGACACAGACACACACACACTCACTCACTCAATGATGTGGTGATGATGACTGTTGAGCATTGTGACCAATCTGACAAAGATCGTTTTAAACAACCTTTATATACCAAATGCTCATTGGACACACACACACACACACACACACACACACACACACACACACACACTGATGTGGTGATGATTACTGTTGTGCATTGTGACCAACCTGACAAAGATCGTTTTAAACAACCTTCATATACCAAATGCTCATTGGACACACACACACACACACACTCACTGATGTGGTGATGCTTACTGTTGTGCATTGTGACCAACCTGACAAAGATCGTTTTAAACAACCTTCATATACCAAATGCTCATTGGACACAGCACACACACACTCACTCACTCAATGATGTGGTGATGATGACTGTTGTGCATTGTGACCAACCTGACAAAGATCGTTTTAAACAACCTTTATATACCAAATGCTCATTGGACACAGACACACACACACTCACTCACTCAATGATGTGGTGATGATGACTGTTGAGCATTGTGACCAATCTGACAAAGATCGTTTTAAACAACCTTCATATACCAAATGCTCATTGGACACAGACACACACACACACACACTGATGTGGTGATGATTACTGTTGTGTATTGTGACCAACCTGACAAAGATCGTTTTAAACAACCTTCATATACCAAATGCTCATTGGACACACACACACACACACACTGATGTGGTGATGATGACTGTTGTGTATTGTGACCAATCTGACAAAGATCGTTTTAAACAACCTTCATATACCAAATGCTCATTGGACACACACACACACACACACACACACACACTGATGTGGTGATGATGACTGTTGTGCATTGTGACCAACCTGACAAAGATCGTTTTAAACAACCTTCATATACCAAATGCTCATTGGACACACACACACACACACTCACTCACTCAATGATGTGGTGATGATGACTGTTGTGCATTGAGACCAACCTAACAAAGATCGTTTTAAACAACCTTCATGTACCAAATGCTCATTGGACACAGACACTCACACTCACTCACTCAATGATGTGGTGATGATGACTGTTGTGCATTGTGACCAATCTGACAAAGATCGTTTTAAACAACCTTTATATACCAAATGCTCATTAGACACAGACACACTCACACTCACTCACTCAATGATGTGGTGATGCTTACTGTTGTGCATTGTGACCAATCTGACAAAGATCGTTTTAAACAACCTTCATATACAAAATGCTCATTGGACACAGACACACTCACACTCACTCACTCAATGATGTGGTGATGCTTACTGTTGTGCATTGTGACCAATCTGACAAAAATCGTTTTAAACAACCTTCATATACCAAATGCTCATTGGACACAGACACACTCACACTCACTCACTCAATGATGTGGTTATGCTTACTGTTGTGCATTGTGAACAACCTGACAAAGATCGTTTTAAACAACCTTCATATACCAAATGCTCATTGGACACAGACACACACACACTCACTCACTCAATGATGTGGTGATGATGACTGTTGTGCATTGTGACCAACCTGACAAAGATCGTTTTAAACAACCTTTATATACCAAATGCTCATTGGACACACACACACACACACACTCACTCAATGATGTGGTGATGCTTACTGTTGTGCATTGTGACCAACCTGACAAAGATCGTTTTAAACAACCTTCATATACCAAATGCTCATTGGACACACACACACACACACTCACTCACTCAATGATGTGGTGATGATGACTGTTGTGCATTGAGACCAACCTGACAAAGATCGTTTTAAACAACCTTTATATACAAAATGCTCATTGGACACACACACACACACACACACACACACACACACACACACACACACTGATGTGGTGATGATGACTGTTGTGCATTGTGACCAACCTGACAAAGATCGTTTTAAACAACCTTCATATACCAAATGCTCATTGGACACACACACACACACACACTCACTCAATGATGTGGTGATGATTACTGTTGTGCATTGTGACCAACCTGACAAAGATCGTTTTAAACAACCTTTATATACCAAATGCTCATTGGACACAGACACACACACACTCACTCACTCAATGATGTGGTGATGATAACTGTTGTGCATTGAGACCAACCTAACAAAGATCGTTTTAAACAATCTTCATATACCAAATGCTCATTGGACACACACACACACACACACACACACACACACACACACACACACACTGATTTGGTGATGATGACTGTTGTGCATTGTGACAAACCAGACAAAGATCGTTTTAAACAACCTTCATATACCAAATGCTCATTGGACACACACACACACACACACACTCACTCAATGATGTGGTGATGATTACTGTTGTGCATTGTGACCAACCTGACAAAGATCGTTTTAAACAACCTTCATATACCAAATGCTCATTGGACACAGCACACACACACTCACTCACTCAATGATGTGGTGATGATGACTGTTGTGCATTGTGACCAACCTGACAAAGATCGTTTTAAACAACCTTCATATACCAAATGCTCATTGGACACAGACACACTCACACTCACTCACTCAATGATGTGGTGATGCTTACTGTTGTGCATTGTGACCAATCTGACAAAGATCGTTTTAAACAACCTTCATATACCAAATGCTCATTGGACACAGACACACACACACACACACTGATGTGGTGATGCTTACTGTTGTGTATTGTGACAAACCTGACAAAGATCGTTTTAAAAGACCTTCATATACCAAATGCTCATTGGACACACACACACACACACACTGATGTGGTGATGCTTACTGTTGTGTATTGTGACAAACCTGACAAAGATCGTTTTAAACAACCTTCATATACCAAATGCTCATTGGACACAGACACACACACACACACTCACTCAATGATGTGGTGATGCTTACTGTTGTGCATTGTGACCAACCAGACAAAGATCGTTTTAAACCACCTTCATATACCAAATGCTCATTGGACACAGACACACACACACTCACTCACTCAATGATGTGGTGATGATAACTGTTGTGCATTGAGACCAACCTAACAAAGATCGTTTTAAACAACCTTCATGTACCAAATGCTCATTGGACACAGCACATTCACACTCACTCACTCAATGATGTGGTGATGATGACTGTTGTGCATTGTGACCAATCTGACAAAGATCGTTTTAAACAACCTTCATATACCAAATGCTCATTGGACACAGACACACTCACACTCACTCACTCAATGATGTGGTGATGCTTACTGTTGTGCATTGTGACCAATCTGACAAAGATCGTTTTAAACAACCTTCATATACCAAATGCTCATTGGACACAGACACACTCACACTCACTCACTCAATGATGTGGTGATGCTTACTGTTGTGCATTGTGACCAATCTGACAAAGATCGTTTTAAACAACCTTCATATACCAAATGCTCATTGGACACAGACACACTCACACTTACTCACTCAATGATGTGGTGATGCTTACTGTTGTGCATTGTGACCAACCTGACAAAGATCGTTTTAAACAACCTTCATATACCAAATGCTCATTGGACACAGACACACACACACTCACTCACTCAATGATGTGGTGATGATAACTGTTGTGCATTGAGACCAACCTAACAAAGATCGTTTTAAACAATCTTTATATCCAAAATGCTCATTGGACACACACACACACACACACACACACACACACACACACACTGATGTGGTGATGATGACTGTTGTGCATTGTGACCAACCTGACAAAGATCGTTTTAAACAACCTTCATATACCAAATGCTCATTGGACACGACACACACACACACACTCACTCAATGATGTGGTGATGCTTACTGTTGTGCATTGTGACCAACCTGACAAAGATCGTTTTAAACAACCTTCATATACCAAATGCTCATTGGACACAGACACACACACACTCACTCACTCAATGATGTGGTGATGCTTACTGTTGTGCATTGTGACCAACCTGACAAAGATCGTTTTAAACAACCTTCATATACCAAATGCTCATTGGACACAGACACACTCACACTCACTCACTCAATGATGTGGTGATGCTTACTGTTGTGCATTGTGACCAATCTGACAAAGATCGTTTTAAACAACCTTCATATACCAAATGCTCATTGGACACAGACACACACACACACACACTGATGTGGTGATGCTTACTGTTGTGTATTGTGACAAACCTGACAAAGATCGTTTTAAACAACCTTCATATACCAAATGCTCATTGGACACACACACACACACACACTGATGTGGTGATGCTTACTGTTGTGCATTGTGACAAACCTGACAAAGATCGTTTTAAACAACCTTCATATACCAAATGCTCATTGGACACGACACACACACACACACTCACTCAATGATGTGGTGATGCTTACTGTTGTGCATTGTGACCAACCTGACAAAGATCGTTTTAAACAACCTTCATATACCAAATGCTCATTGGACACAACACACACACACTCACTCACTCAATGATGTGGTGATGATAACTGTTGTGCATTGTGACCAACCTAACAAAGATCGTTTTAAACAACCTTCATGTACCAAATGCTCATTGGACACAGACACATTCACACTCACTCACTCAATGATGTGGTGATGATGACTGTTGTGCATTGTGACCAACCTGACAAAGATCGTTTTAAACAACCTTCATATACCAAATGCTCATTGGACACAGACACACACACACACACTCACACAATGATGTGGTGATGCTTACTGTTGTGCATTGTGACCAACCTGACAAAGATCGTTTTAAACAACCTTCATATACCAAATGCTCATTGGACACAGACACACACACACTCACTCACTCAATGATGTGGTGATGCTTACTGTTGTGCATTGTGACCAACCTGACAAAGATCGTTTTAAACAACCTTTATATACCAAATGCTCATTGGACACAGACACACTCACACTCACTCACTCAATGATGTGGTGATGCTTACTGTTGTGCATTGTGACCAATCTGACAAAGATCGTTTTAAACAACCTTCATATACCAAATGCTCATTGGACACAGACACACACACACACACACTGATGTGGTGATGCTTACTGATGTGTATTGTGACAAACCTGACAAAGATCGTTTTAAACAACCTTCATATACCAAATGCTCATTGGACACACACACACACACACACTGATGTGGTGATGCTTACTGTTGTGTATTGTGACAAACCTGACAAAGATCGTTTTAAACAACCTTCATATACCAAATGCTCATTGGACACACACACACACACACACTCACTCAATGATGTGGTGATGCTTACTGTTGTGCATTGTGACCAACCTGACAAAGATCGTTTTAAACAACCTTCATATACCAAATGCTCATTGGACACACACACACACACACACTGATGTGGTGATGCTTACTGTTGTGTATTGTGACAAACCTGACAAAGATCGTTTTAAACAACCTTCATATACCAAATGCTCATTGGACACAGACACACACACACACTCACTCAATGATGTGGTGATGCTTACTGTTGTGTATTGTGACAAACCTGACAAAGATCGTTTTAAACAACCTTCATATACCAAATGCTCATTGGGACACACACACACTCACTCACTCAATGATGTGGTGATGATAACTGTTGTGCATTGTGACCAACCTAACAAAGATCGTTTTAAACAACCTTCATATACCAAATGCTCATTGGACACAGACACATTCACACTCACTCACTCAATGATGTGGTGATGATGACTGTTGTGCATTGTGACCAACCTGACAAAGATCGTTTTAAACAACCTTCATATACCAAATGCTCATTGGACACAGAACACTCACACTCACTCACTCAATGATGTGGTGATGATTACTGTTGTGCATTGTGACCAATCTGACAAAGATCGTTTTAAACAACCTTCATATACCAAATGCTCATTGAACACAGACACACCACACTCACTCACTCAATGATGTGGTGATGCTTACTGTTGTGCATTGTGACCAACCTGACAAAAATCGTTTTAAACAACCTTCATATACCAAATGCTCATTGGACACAGACACACACACACTCACTCACTCAATGATGTGGTGATGCTTACCGTTGTGCATTGTGACCAAACTGACAAAGATCGTTTTAAACAACCTTCATATACCAAATGCTCATTGGACAACCTCACACTCACTCACTCAATGATGTGGTGATGCTTACTGTTGTGCATTGTGACCAACCTGACAAAGATCGTTTTAAACAACCTTCATATACCAAATGCTCATTGGACACAGACACACTCACTTACTCACTCAATGATGTGGTGATGATTACTGTTGTGCATTGTGACCAATCTGACAAAGATCGTTTTAAACAACCTTCATGTACCAAATGCTCATTGGACACAACACTCACACTCACTCACTCAATGATGTGGTGATGATGACTGTTGTGCATTGTGACCAACCTGACAAAGATCGTTTTAAACAACCTTCATATACCAAATGCTCATTGGACACACACACACATCACACTCACTCACTCAATGATGTGGTGATGATGACTGTTGTGCATTGTGACCAACCTGACAAAGATCGTTTTAAACAACCTTCATATACCAAATGCACATTGGACACAGCACACACACACCCACTCACTCAATGATGTGGTGATGCTTACTGTTGTGCATTGTGACCAACTTGACAAAGATCGTTTTAAACAACCTTCATATACCAAATGCTCATTGGAACACACACACACACACACTCATTCAATGATGTGGTGATGATGACTGTTGTGCATTGTGACCAACCTGACAAAGATCGTTTTAAACAACCTTCATATACCAAATGCTCATTGGCACACACACTCACTCACTCAATGATGTGGTGATGATAACTGTTGTGCATTGTGACCAACCTAACAAAGATCGTTTTAAACAATCTTTATATCCAAAATGCTCATTGGACACACACACACACACACACACACACCACACACACACTGATGTGGTGATGATGACTGTTGTGCATTGTGACCAACCTGACAAAGATCGTTTTAAACAACCTTCATATACCAAATGCTCATTGGACACAGACACACACACACTCACTCACTCAATGATGTGGTGATGATGACTGTTGTGCATTGTGAACAACCTGACAAAGATCGTTTTAAACAACCTTCATATACCAAATGCTCATTGGACACACACACACTCACTCACTCAATGATGTGGTGATGATGACTGTTGTGCATTGTGACCAACCTGACAAAGATCGTTTTAAACAACCTTCATATACCAAATGCTCATTGGACCACTCACACTCACTCACTCAATGATGTGGTGATGATTACTGTTGGGCATTGTGACCAATCTGACAAAGATCGTTTTAAACAACCTTCATATACCAAATGCTCATTGGACACAGACACACACACACACACACTGATGTGGTGATGCTTACTGATGTGCATTGTGACAAACCTGACAAAGATCGTTTTAAACAACCTTCATATACCAAATGCTCATTGGACACACACACACACACACACTGATGTGGTGATGCTTACTGTTGTGCATTGTGACCAACCTGACAAAGATCGTTTTAAACAACCTTCATATACCAAATGCTCATTGGACACAGACACACACACACTCACTCAATGATGTGGTGATGCTTACTGTTGTGCATTGTGACCAACCTGACAAAGATCGTTTTAAACAACCTTCATATACCAAATGCTCATTGGACACAGACACACACACACTCACTCACTCAATGATGTGGTGATGATGACTGTTGTGAATTGTGACCAACCTGACAAAGGTTGTTTTAAACAACCTTCATATACCAAATGCTCATTGGACACACACACACACACTCACTCAATGATGTGGTGATGATGACTGTTGTGCATTGTGACCAACCTGACAAAGGTTGTTTTAAACAACCTTCATATACCAAATGCTCATTGGACACAGACACACACACACTCACTCACTCAATGATGTGGTGATGATGACTGTTGTGAATTGTGACCAACCTGACAAAGATCGTTTTAAACAACCTTCATATACCAAATGCTCATTGGACACACACACACACACACTCACACACTCACTGATGTGGTGATGATTACTGTTGTGCATTGTGACCAACCTGACAAAGATCGTTTTAAACAACCTTCATATACCAAATGCTCATTGGACACAGACACACTCACACTTACTCACTCAATGATGTGGTGATGCTTACTGTTGTGCATTGTGACCAATCTGACAAAGATGGTTTTAAACAACCTTCATATACCAAATGCTCATTGGAGCACACACACTCACTCACTCAGTGATGTGGTGATGATGACTGTTGTGCATTGTGACCAACCTGACAAAGGTTGTTTTAAACAACCTTCATATACCAAATGCTCATTGGACACACACACACTCACTCACTCAATGATGTGGTGATGATGACTGTTGTGAATTGTGACCAACCTGACAAAGGTTGTTTTAAACAACCTTCATATACCAAATGCTCATTGGACACAGACACACACACACTCACTCACTCAATGATGTGGTGATGATGACTGTTGTGCATTGTGACCAACCTGACAAAGATCGTTTTAAACAACCTTCATATACCAAATGCTCATTGGACACAGACACACACACACTCACTCACTCAATGATGTGGTGATGCTTACCGTTGTGCATTGTGACCAATCTGACAAAGATCGTTTTAAACAACCTTCATATACCAAATGCTCATTGGACACACACACACACACACACTCACTCAATGATGTGGTGATGATGACTGTTGTGAATTGTGACCAACCTGACAAAGGTTGTTTTAAACAACCTTCATATACCAAATGCTCATTGGACACAGACACACACTCACTCACTCAATGATGTGGTGATGATGACTGTTGTGTATTGTGACCAACCTGACAAAGATCGTTTTAAACAACCTTCATATACCAAATGCTCATTGGACACACACACACACACTGATGTGGTGATGCTTACTGTTGTGCATTGTGACCAATCTGACAAAGATCGTTTTAAACAACCTTCATATACCAAATGCTCATTGGACACAGACACACACACACTCACTCACTCAATGATGTGGTGATGATTACTGTTGTGCATTGTGACCAACCTGACAAAGATCGTTTTAAACAACCTTCATATACCAAATGCTCATTGGACACACACACACACTGATGTGGTGATGCTTACTGTTGTGTATTGTGACAAACCTGACAAAGATCGTTTTAAACAACCTTCATATACCAAATGCTCATTGGACACACACACACACACTTACTCACTCAATGATGTGGTGATGATGACTGTTGTGCATTGTGACCAACCTGACAAAGATCGTTTTAAACAACCTTCATATACCAAATGCTCATTGGACACAGACACACACACTCACTCACTCAATGATGTGGTGATGATGACTGTTGTGCATTGTGACCAACCTGACAAAGATCGTTTTAAACAACCTTCATATACCAAATGCTCATTGGACACGACACATCACACTCACTCACTCAATGATGTGGTGATGATGACTGTTGTGCATTGTGACCAACTTGACAAAGATCGTTTTAAACAACCTTCATATACCAAATGCTCATTGGACACAGACAATTCACACTCACTCACTCAATGATGTGGTGATGATGACTGTTGAGCATTGTGACCAATCTGACAAAGATCGTTTTAAACAACCTTCATATACCAAATGCTCATTGGACACAGACACACACACACTCACTCACTCAATGATGTGGTGATGATGACTGTTGTGCATTGAGACCAACCTAACAAAGATCGTTTTAAACAATCTTTATATCCAAAATGCTCATTGGACACACACACACACACACACACAACACAACACAACACACACACACACACTGATGTGGTGATGATGACTGTTGTGCATTGTGACCAACCTGACAAAGATCGTTTTAAACAACCTTCATATACCAAATGCTCATTGGACACAGACACACACACACTCACTCACTCAATAATGTGGTGATGATGACTGTTGTGCATTGTGACCAACCTGACAAAGATCGTTTTAAACAACCTTCATATACCAAATGCTCATTGGACACAGACACACACACACTCACTCACTCAATGATGTGGTGATGCTTACTGTTGTGCATTGTGACCAACCTGACAAAGATCGTTTTAAACAACCTTCATATACCAAATGCTCATTGGACACAGACACACACACACACACACTGATGTGGTGATGATTACTGTTGTGTATTGTGACAAACCTGACAAAGATCGTTTTAAACAACCTTCATATACCAAATGCTCATTGGACACACACACACACACACTGATGTGGTGATGCTTACTGTTGTGCATTGTGACCAACCTGACAAAGATCGTTTTAAACAACCTTCATATACCAAATGCTCATTGGACACACACACACACACACACTCACTCACTGATGTGGTGATGATTACTGTTGTGCATTGTGAACAACCTGACAAAGATCGTTTTAAACAACCTTCATATACCAAATGCTCATTGGACACAGACACACACACACACTCACTCACTCAATGATGTGGTGATGATGACTGTTGTGCATTGTGACCAACCTAACAAAGATCGTTTTAAACAACCTTCATATACCAAATGCTCATTGGACACAACTCACACTCACTCACTCAATGATGTGGTGATGATGACTGTTGTGCATTGTGACCAACCTGACAAAGATCGTTTTAAACAACCTTCATATACCAAATGCTCATTGGACACAGACACACACACACTCACTCACTCAATGATGTGGTGATGATGACTGTTGTGCATTGTGACCAACCTGACAAAGATCGTTTTAAACAACCTTCATATACCAAATGCTCATTGGACACAGACACACTCACACTCACTCACTCAATGATGTGGTGATGATTACTGTTGTGCATTGTGACCAACCTGACAAAGATCGTTTTAAACAACCTTCATATACCAAATGCTCATTGGAACACACACACTCACTCACTCAATGATGTGGTGATGCTGACTGTTGTGCATTGTGACCAACTTGACAAAGATCGTTTTAAACAACCTTCATATACCAAATGCTCATTGGACACACACACACACACTCACTCAATGATGTGGTGATGATTACTGTTGTGCATTGTGACCAACCTGACAAAGATCGTTTTAAACAACCTTCATATACCAAATGCTCATTGGAACACACACACACTCACTCACTCAATGATGTGGTGATGATGACTGTTGTGCATTGTGACCAACCTGACAAAGATCGTTTTAAACAACCTTCATATACCAAATGCTCATTGGACACACACACACACACACACACACACACACACTGATGTGGTGATGATGACTGTTGTGCATTGTGACCAACCTGACAAAGATCGTTTTAAACAACCTTCATATACCAAATGCTCATTGGACACAGACACACACACACACACTGATGTGGTGATGATGACTGTTGTGCATTGTGAACAACCTGACAAAGGTCGTTTTAAACAACCTTTATATACCAAATGCTCATTGGACACAGACACATACACACTCAATCACTCAATGATGTGGTGATGATTACTGTTGTGCATTGTGAACAACCTGACAAAGATCGTTTTAAACAACCTTCATATACCAAATGCTCATTGGACACACACACACACACACACACTCACTCAATGATGTGGTGATGATTACTGTTGTGCATTGTGACCAACCTGACAAAGATCGTTTTAAACAACCTTCATATACCAAATGCTCATTGGACACACACACACACTCACTCACTCAATGATGTGGTGATGCTTACTGTTGTGCATTGTGACCAACCTGACAAAGATCGTTTTAAACAACCTTCATATACCAAATGCTCATTGGACACACACACACACACACACACACACACTGATGTGGTGATGATTACTGTTGTGCATTGTGACCAACCTGACAAAGATCGTTTTAAACAACCTTCATATACCAAATGCTCATTGGACACACACACACTCACTCACTCAATGATGTGGTGATGCTTACTGTTGTGCATTGTGACCAACCTGACAAAGATCGTTTTAAACAACCTTCATATACCAAATGCTCATTGGACACACACACACACACACACACACTCACTCAATGATGTGGTGATGCTTACTATTGTGCATTGTGAACAACCTGACAAAGATCGTTTTAAACAACCTTCATATACCAAATGCTCATTGGACACACACACACACACTCACTCAATGATGTGGTGATGATTACTGTTGTGCATTGTGACCAACCTGACAAAGATCGTTTTAAACAACCTTCATATACCAAATGCTCATTGGACACACACACACACACACACACACACACACACACTGATGTGGTGATGATTACTGTTGTGCATTGTGACCAACCTGACAAAGATCGTTTTAAACAACCTTCATATACCAAATGCTCATTGGACACACACACACACACACACACTCACTCAATGATGTGGTGATGCTTACTGTTGTGCATTGTGACCAACCTGACAAAGATCGTTTTAAACAACCTTCATATACCAAATGCTCATTGGACACACACACACACACACACACTCACTCAATGATGTGGTGATGCTTACTATTGTGCATTGTGAACAACCTGACAAAGATCGTTTTAAACAACCTTCATATACCAAATGCTCATTGGACACACACACACACACACACACTCACTCAATGATGTGGTGATGATGACTGTTGTGCATTGTGACCAACCTGACAAAGATCGTTTTAAACAACCTTCATATACCAAATGCTCATTGGACACACACACACACACACACACACACACACACACTGATGTGGTGATGATTACTGTTGTGTATTGTGACCAACCTGACAAAGATCGTTTTAAACAACCTTCATATACCAAATGCTCATTGGACACACACACACACACACACACTGATGTGGTGATGCTTACTGTTGTGTATTGTGACAAACCTGACAAAGATCGTTTTAAACAACCTTCATATACCAAATGCTCATTGGACACAGACACATTCACACTCACTCACTCAATGATGTGGTGATGCTTACTATTGTGCATTGTGAACAACCTGACAAAGATCGTTTTAAACAACCTTCATATACCAAATGCTCATTGGACACACACACACACACACACACTCACTCAATGATGTGGTGATGCTTACTATTGTGCATTGTGAACAACCTGACAAAGATCGTTTTAAACAACCTTCATATACCAAATGCTCATTGGACACAGCACACACACACTCACTCACTCAATGATGTGGTGATGATGACTGTTGTGCATTGTGACCAACCTGACAAAGATCGTTTTAAACAACCTTCATATACCAAATGCTCATTGGACACAGACACATTCACACTCACTCACTCAATGATGTGGTGATGCTTACTGTTGTGCATTGTGACCAACCTGACAAAGATCGTTTTAAACAACCTTCATATACCAAATGCTCATTGGACACACACACACACACACACTGATGTGGTGATGATGACTGTTGTGTATTGTGACCAACCTGACAAAGATCGTTTTAAACAACCTTCATATACCAAATGCTCATTGGACACACACACACACACTCACTCACTCAATGATGTGGTGATGCTTACTGTTGTGCATTGTGACCAACCTGACAAAGATCGTTTTAAACAACCTTCATATACCAAATGCTCATTGGACACACACTCACTCACTCAATGATGTGGTGATGATGACTGTTGTGCATTGTGAACAACCTGACAAAGATCGTTTTAAACAACCTTCATATACCAAATGCTCATTGGACACAGACACACACACACTCACTCACTCAATGATGTGGTGATGATGACTGTTGTGCATTGTGACCAACCTGACAAAGATCGTTTTAAACAACCTTCATATACCAAATGCTCATTGGACACACACACACACACACACACTGATGTGGTGATGATGACTGTTGTGTATTGTGACAAACCTGACAAAGATCGTTTTAAACAACCTTCATATACCAAATGCTCATTGGACACAGACACACACACTCACTCACTCAATGATGTGGTGATGATGACTGTTGTGCATTGTGACCAACCTGACAAAGATCGTTTTAAACAACCTTCATATACCAAATGCTCATTGGACACAGACACACACACACTCACTCACTCAATGATGTGGTGATGATTACTGTTGTGCATTGTGACCAACCTGACAAAGATCGTTTTAAACAACCTTCATATACCAAATGCTCATTGGACACACACACACACACACACACACACACTTACTCACACACTGATGTGGTGATGATGACTGTTGTGCATTGTGACAAACCTGACAAAGATCGTTTTAAACAACCTTCATATACCAAATGCTCATTGGACACACACTCACTCACTCAATGATGTGGTGATGATGACTGTTGTGCATTGTGACCAACCTGACAAAGATCGTTTTAAACAACCTTCATATACCAAATGCTCATTGGACACACACACACACACACACACACACACACTTACTCACACACTGATGTGGTGATGATGACTGTTGTGTATTGTGACCAACCTGACAAAGATCGTTTTAAACAACCTTCATATACCAAATGCTCATTGGACACACACTCACTCACTCAATGATGTGGTGATGATGACTGTTGTGCATTGTGACCAACCTGACAAAGATCGTTTTAAACAACCTTCATATACCAAATGCTCATTGGACACAGACACACACACACTCACTCACTCAATGATGTGGTGATGCTTACTGTTGTGCATTGTGACCAACCTGACAAAGATCGTTTTAAACAACCTTCATATACCAAATGCTCATTGGACACACACACACACACACACACACACACTGATGTGGTGATGATGACTGTTGTGCATTGTGACCAACCTGACAAAGATCGTTTTAAACAACCTTCATATACCAAATGCTCATTGGACACAGACACACACACACTCACTCACTCAATGATGTGGTGATGATGACTGTTGTGCATTGTGACCAACCTAAGTAGTTAATATGTTACCACTTACAGCACAGTGAGGATGAAGATTTGAGGATTTTGAAAATTCATAGTCATTTTCAGTGATTTAGCTATCCTTTTTCTGTACTTTCAATCTCTTTTACAGAATTCATTCACAGTAGCTAGTATAGTATATTTTTACAGTACAATTACAGAATATGTGGTATATTTTGCAAAGTTTTATTTAAAAATTCTGGATTAACAAATGTATTATGTGTTTATGTTATTACATTCTTGGTTATGTATAATTGTGTTTAAAAATCTACTTTTTACTAGTGTTTTTCTCGTTTTCTGCTAGTTTTGACTTGTTACATTGCTCGTCATAAAACATCTTGAACTCTTTTTCAAACAATTTTTTCTGCTTTTCTTGTATCGGAATCAAAGATTCGTCAAATAGCTCCTCACCAATTTGAGCAGCCTGCCTTCCCAAGAATTCATCAATCATTTTTTCAAAAACGATTCTTTCTTCATGATCAAAAGGGATCATACTCAGAAGCGCTCTGAGTAATGTGTCTAAGTAAGCATAATCAGCTAGTTTTCTGGAACTCATCTTAAAAGAAACAATAAATAAGTAAAAATAATTACAATATATCAAAATATTACCTTTTAAATTTCAATATATTATTTCAAAAATGAAATTAACTACAGAACTCAAACCAATATATAACATAATTTGTAGGTGTTATTTAAATTTATCAACAGTTACAATCAAAACTGTAATAGATGAATGATATGGACGTACTTTTAATTTTGTATCAACAGTTACAATCAAAACTGTAATAGATGAATGATATGGACGTACTTTTAATTTTGTATCAACAGTTACAATCAAAACTGCAATAGGTTTATTGATAACACCAGGGCCGGTGCGGTGTTTTTGCCGCCCTTGCCCGGGAACGAGGTGCCGCCCCCTAAAAATGTTACCTTGGGGGACCAAGGTAACATTTTACATTTTCAACAAAGATGAGTTTTTGGACTGCAGTTGCTAGTAGTATGCCATCTTTGTACCACAAGAAGGCGCGGCTTGTCTCGCATGATAAAACTCATTGTTCTGAGTTTGGCGAGTTCTACAAGGGTAAACCTTAGTCTTTTTTTTGTTGCTAAACTTTTGCTAACTAGTTACGTTCGAAATTAACCCTCGTCTCACCCAGGGTAGAACATTTAACTTTCATCTCTCTACCCTCGATCAACCTTTGATCAACGCTGAGTACTAGATTCAATCATAAAAGCTTACGTTGTATCACAGAAGGTAAAGCGCGGGAATAGTTAAGTAGCGTCAATAGACCTAATGGGGACATAAGAGACAAGTTAGTATTCACGGTAAAGTGTGGCACAACAAGAGGACTTACGGGTAAATAAGCCTCAACCAGTTCGACTGTAAAGAGGCATGTGAGGCTTGGTGCTTTTATACTACGAGGTTGGCTATGTCCACCGAGGCAGTAGTGCTCATAGATGACACTCATCTAACGGTCACTTCTTGCCAGTTAACGCTTTCTTGTCATTGGTTGAACAAGTCATGGCTAATACTTTCAACAGCTACATCTTGACTTATCCATGATTCAGATGCTCTAAGACGGGAGAGGCGCTTGAAGGCGATAATCGGAATTTCATATCTCAGCTCCGTCAGTCCAAAGCTATCGCAATGGATAAAAGAAAGAAAATGAACTGACAAAAACAGGAAACAGACAGGTTGCACATTTGTGGTCAAAGACCAAGAAGACAGCATCCACCATCATGGAACATTTCGATTGGACCACGAGTGCAGCGTTTTTCAATCTTACTACTAGCAATTAAGAATGCTTTCACTTGGTGCCTCGAGAAACAGATGAAGGCCACAATTAAAAGTGACTCAGAGTCTTCCCTGAAAGCTATTGCCAATAAGAAAAATCGAATCATACTCGCAGTTGAAATCCGGAATTTTCTTCGACAACACTCCAACCACATATGCCTGAGTTGGGTGAAGACACATGTTGGAGTCGAAGGAATCGAGGAAGCCGACCATTTAGCCAAGGAAGCGATGAATCTGAACACAATTTTGTACAACAAGATTCCGCCATCATATTCCTTGATAGTGATGAGCAAAGAAGCGAATACTGATTGGAACCGACAGTGGACAACCTCCACTTACCGAAGAGTGACTAGTCGCTTCTTTCCTATAATCATGGACCGGAAGAAGTGCTCTAACATGCCAGACTTAATCATGACTCAGTTCATGTTTGGTCACGGCAAGTTTCACGAGTACTTGACCAGAGTGGACATCGAGCGCAACGCGATGTGCGAATGTTAATTAGCCGAAAACACCCCGATCCACTTGATCTGTAAATGTCCTGCCTGGGCAAGACATATGCACGACTATGAGGCCTTTGTCAACAATACAAGCGAATAAGTATTTGGTTTGTATATTTTTACGCAACATCGACTAATAGGTTTTCATATTAAAATTACGATTCCTAAATCTCATGGTCTTAGGATAGCGGCTTGATACCTACCAAAGATGCAATGGTTTGAGTAACAGCTATAAAGTTTCTACCTTTGGCCATGCATCTTTGGTAGATATCTAGCCATTGTATCGATTTAAACCTCTGTTTATGCTTACATCGGCAATTGCCATAGAGGTCAATAATGTTTACTCTCAAAAATGGGTTACCGCACTTGACAGGGAAACGGAAACACTTCTAGCAACTGAATTTGGAAGGTTAAAAAACTCCTTGGCACATTTCCTAATTCATTTATCCATGTCCTTTAGAATTGTGGCAGTAAAGTCTTCATTTACTAATCGATGCAGGAACTTTGATTTGACATGAACTTCTTAAGTGACTTCAACTGGACAAGACCCTTGTTGATCAAACAAATTCGGATATTATCATCAATTTTTTATGGCCACGAACTTAGGTCGTCTGTGCCATATGTGACAAAAGAAATCGAATTGTTAAAAATTGATTGGTTCTTCTTCATTCTTCTATTAACCGGCGCCTACCTTCCAATCCCCAACCGCCCATCCTTCAATCACTTCCATTTCCCTCCAACAGCCACTCTGCCGCCCTATCGGCCATATGCATTCCGACCATTTGCCGCCCCTTGGACCTTGCCGCCCTTGCCCGATGGCAGAAAAAAATGACCTCCCGCTGGCCCTGGATAACACCAACCGTAGCAACGATAGCAACAATACAAAGCTTAAATCAAAAAGATGTAAAAGTGAATATATTATGACAAAATTTATTTAAAAATTCTGGATTAACAAATGTATTATAATTCTTGGTTAACAAATAGAAAAATTATGTGTTTATGTTTGTGTATTGTTGTATTAATGTTGTTTGCGTTGTAAAAATTAAAACAAATCATTCATGAGGTTAATATGTCCATATGCTAATGTGTTAATGTTGTCTGATAGTACAATTCGTTTATCATCTTTGTTGGATAATGCTTTCTTTGTCTGTTTCATTGTATGTAAATTAAAATTCTTTGATACAATTGAAATTTGATCTCTGTCAATACTATTATCTTTAAATAAAACAGATTTATATTTGTAATGGTTTAAATTTCTAACTACTGGTTTTTTAACACCTTTTGCCTTCTTTATTTCTTTATCATCAGTTAGTATGGAATACATTTTAGGCTTTAACGCAACAAATTCTTTAATAAGTTTACCATTTAGTTCATCTTTAAATTTACCTAAGACTTTGTTATTTTCAATCGAATAAAGAGGATGTTCAATAGGATAATCTGAAGTATCTAATTCATCCTGAATGCTTTTAAGATCTTCATAAACATCATCTGTTTGAATGTCTAAGATAAATGAATCAGTATCCATATAACAAATTTGAATGTTCTTATCATATTTTGGTCTTAAAATACCATAGTAGAAATCATACATTAACATCTTTGATAAGTCTAGTACAGATGCACCAACATAGATTGGTTTATTTAATAAAATTTTAATTTTGTCAAATTCACAACTAATTAGCTGTTCATTAATTATGTTAACATTTTTAATAGAAGGTTTAGCAATATATTTATCAGCTAACAGTTCATTATGTGCTAATTTAAGATCAGTATAGTTTCGGACATTTTCCATAGTTTTACCGAAAACTGAATTATTCATAAGTTTGTAAAAGTTTTTCTCAAATTTGTTTCCAGCTTTAGCTCTTTTATCAGTATTCAAATCAATATATCCCTTAAGCCATTGTGATTCTTTGAATGATAAAACTCTATGAATTTTCTTAAGAACTAAACCATTTTCAAGCGCTTGAAGCAAAGCTTTATAATGAATAACATAGTAATTTTTACTTTCAAGGGTACATAATAATTTAGCTGTTTTACATCCTAAAGGGGCTTTTGTTTCAGCACAAAAAGGAAAATCATTATGAAAATCATGTAAATAGGATGGATACTCAAGGGAAACTTCTAAGAATGCTCCTTTTTCAATCTCTATGAAATATTCCTTTAGTTCTGTCAAATCATACTTATTTAATCGTTCTAAGTCATCTTTTTCTAACCATTGAAAATCACCATAAGGTAAATTTTGAGACATAGCCCATCCATAAAGATTGTTAGCATCTAAATACATTAAATAATTTGATGGTTTGCTAGATTTGTAAGTATCAGAAAGATACTTATTATTTGCTTTAGAATATCTTTTTATGGCTTGAACTATACCTCCTCTTTTTCCTTTTTCGATAAATAAATATTTATCTTCATCACTAAATAATTCTAGTTTTATATCTGTATTTTTTAACATTGCACTCCAAGCTAAACCAGGAGCAGTAATATACCAACATGGATCTAAGCCATACGTTTTATGACAAAGTTCAATAAAATTTTCAAATACATCTGTTAGTAATAAGACATCAGTTTTTAGATAAAGATCGTGATATTCTTTAAGGTTACTAATTTTAAATTTATTCCATACATTTATTGCATGATCATAATCATCATCACTAATATGGCTATCGGTTAACTGACTATAAAACTTATCTTTCGATGGTAATTTTGTTTCATTAAATCTATCCCAAGAATCCATATATTCATATGGATAGACGCCTTTTGTTGATAATATATCAAAGTGATCTTTCCAATCATCTTTATAATTTTCCATACAATAATTCTTCAGATATTTTTTGTGTTCTGGCTTTAAAAAAGATGATAATTCATCTAGAGATTCTGACATAAAAGCATAAGAATCTAAGAATTTAATTTCATAATGATCATAGCCAACTTTTTTCACTGAAAAAGTTGTAAATTTTTGTGAATTTGCTGGAATAGTTTTAAGGATGTACTTCTCTTCTTTTTCGTTTGAATTTTTGTTAGATAAATCTCTAAGTTTTAAATTACTAATTATGAGATTAGCGTCATATCCTTTAAGATTGTGGAAAAAAACAGGAACAAATGTAGGCTTTTTAAATTTAGTCACATTACATTTTCTACATAAGGCTTGTCTGAATTTTCCAGTATAATGATCATGATCTCTAACTTTTATAACTGAATCACTAAATTCTGATTTGCAACCAATGCATTTAGTTGTAGCATTATAAACATTCAAATCATCTTGAGTCATAACTAAGCTTTTTTCCATCTTCTTTTTTAATTTGGAGCATGTTTCAAAAAGCGAATTGATAAATTTATCTATTATATCATCATCTGCATTTTCGGCTGTATAGCTTATTATATCATAAACTTTATCCTTAGACATTATAACATAAGAATATCCACACGGTTTATGATTGTGAATAAATTCGGTTTTATCAGTTTTCAAATTGTAACTATCATGAATTCTAACATTTGATAGATTCTGATAATCAGTAACAAGATTACTTTCAATTTTTACTTTGTTGACTTGTTTGTCGTTTGACTCGCTCTCTTTCAATAAAGTTTTCTCTAGAATACATTCAAAGTCAGCATAAATTCTATATGGAACTATTTGAGTGGTTTCATGTCGTTCAAAACAAAGAAATGAATCTTTTTTAGGAAATTCTAATTTCTGAGTGACTTCTTGATAACCTATACAATCTATTACGTGATTAGCTAACTTTAATTGTTGTTCAGCGATTAAATCTGCTTTTCTTTCGTCTTCTGTTCTATTATCTCCATATTTTGATGAAGATAATTTTAAAGAAAATCGTTTAGTGAGACATTTATAACAAAATAAGTGTTCATGTCCATCTTTGTTTATCTGTTTGTTAAATAAAGCACTAAAATCTCTTATCCAAACATAATGACTTTTGTCAGTGTTCGTATCTTCTAAAAGTAATAAATTAATTACTTTATCATTGTCACTAACTTTCAGAAATCTCTTTGAAATATACAAAGGTTGAACATTATTTTCACCAACAACATAATAAACATTGACAATTAAATTATTTAAATCCTCAAATTTATGAATGTCATCTATTTTAACAGGAAATTCAATGTCTTCAAAATTTAAGTCGTTTAAAAAGTCTTTGTATTTTGTGACTCTTTGATCATTTCTGATACGTTCTCCATTTTCATACTTGTCGTTATAATGTAAAGCAGATAGAATTGCATACATAAAACAACGATTATCAACATTCTTAACATTAATAACACAGCCTATTTTAGCTATCCATTTTAATTCTCCATCTAATTCAATATAGGTAGAACCCTTAATAGGTTTGAAATGGGCAATATTATAATATTCAGCATTCAAAAATGACCATCCAGATCCTTTCATTTCTTCTTCAGTCTTTCTATAAAGTATATCAGCAAGCATTCTATCAATAACTGAAGTAGTATCACTTTTATACAAAATAGTTTGAAATTTTGTTGATGTTGTAACTAAACAAATTTCATCTGTGTTTTCCTTTACAAAACTTGAATGTAAAAATAACCGAATTTTGTAATTTTTGTCATTTTTTACGAGTTCTAATAATGTAATCTTAGCTTTTGTAAAAAAATCTTTTAAGGATTCTTTTGATTTGTTATTAATTTTTGTGGTTGTGTAATTAAAAGCTTTTTTAGTAGTAGTGTTAATTTCAATAGCATTAATTGGTAAATCATCACCTAAATTCTTTTCTTTTGGTGTTTTCGGCGGTTTAGATGCTTTTGGTGGTTCCGATGGTTTTGGTTTTTTTGGTTGCTTTAGTCCTTTACAACTATTACGGTGTCTGCTTTCATTCTTTTTTGATTTCCATTCAAAACATTTTTCGCAAAAGAATTGTATCTTACTAGGGTCGTAGCCAGGATATTTCTTATTATCCATTGATTCGTTATTTCCATTCATTTAATACTGTAAATTTTTAGTCAATTATTTTAGTCAAAATTTTTAGTCAACAATATTTTTTCATTATTAAATGGAACTTACAACTTTTAAAGTTTGTTCAAATTGTTTAGGTGTCAAACAAAGAGATGAATTTTACAAAAATAAAAGTAGAAAAGACGGTTTAAATAACGAATGTAAAAATTGTTGTAAAAGTCGTTTAAAAAAGATTAAATGTGATTGTGGTATGGATGTTTTTTCACAAGATTATGAAAATCACAAACTTAGTAGAAGTCATCGAAAAAAATTGCAGCTTAAAAATTTTACAAATTGAAATTATATGATGTCTGTAAAAACACCTACAAATTTATGATGACGCTTCATTTGCGATATCTTTAATTGTCATAGCAACGTTATACAATGCTATCAGCAATAACCCAACTATTAAAACTGTTAGGATAACCTTTCCACTTAACAAAATTCTCTCTAATCCCGTTTCTTTTTCTTGATTTTATTATTTTTTCTATCTTGAATGTATCATCTTGCTTATCAAATAAAACTAATTCTTCTTCATAAAATATTCCTTTAATTTCTTCATTATTTAAATCTTTAATCTTATAAGCAATTACAGGTTCAGGTATCTTATCCTCTAAAGTATCATTTGGCCATGTCCCAACAACAGTATCAATAATAAAAATTTCAGTTGTATAATTTGGTAAATAACCTTTAGCAAAAATTGTTTTATATTTATTAATCCTTACTTTATCTCCTACTTTAAATTTTGGAATCTTATGATCTTTCTGTGAATCCGAAAGATCATCATACAAATTAGCATCAACTTTTTCAATATTTTCTTTCTTAGATGCTTCTATAGGAGTCATCTTGATACTCCTATGATAACTTTCATTATAATTTGAGACTAAATCCTGTATTACATCAATCCATTTATTGGTTTCTTTTTCAGTAAAATATTTCCACATTTTTTCCTTCAAAGTTCTATTAAATCTTTCGACAATTGAAGCTTTATAATTTGAATGAGTACTAAAATGAATTATATTATTTTTCTTGAATAATTCTTGAACATCTTTATTGTAAAATTCTTTACCTAAATCTGTTTGAATTTTGTTAGGAATTCTTTCTTTAAATATGACATTGAAAGCCTCTAGTACAGCTTTTCCACTTTTATTTTTAATAGGAATAGCCCAGGAGTATTTACTGAAGCAATCAATAACTGTTAATAAATACTTAAATCCTTCATTATCATCAGCAAATTGAATCATTTCTACGAGATCTGCTTGCCACTGTTGATCAATATAGTGAACAAAAACCTTTCTAGTTTCAAAATTCTTTCTTGCTTGACGGTGTAATGTATAAGTATCTTGTTGATTCAAAAATTTTTCTACTTTTTCTTTAGATAATCCTGATTTTCTAGATAATTCATCTATACCACTATATCCTGTTTTAGGATCATAGTACAATTCAGAAAGCTTTTGCTTTTCTGAATTATTGTTAATCAATTTATCATCAAAGGAATCATTCTCTGATATGTTAGATAGTCAACTTTCAGATCTTTCAGATAATCCAAAACCTAAATATGATTTTGCAGCCATTATAAAAGCAACTTTCTTAGCATCAGATCTTACTTTATCAGAAACATTAGGATTATTTGCAATTTCGGATGCCATATGAACTAATTCATTGTCTGCTTTATTACGATTTGCATCATCAGAATACTTTTCGTAAGCCATATCATGAGTTTTACATGCTTGATCTAATACATTGATACCTTTATATCCTTCTTTAAGTCTTTTATTTAATTTAGTTCCAGGACCACAGTAAGAATATTTATTAGTATTATTAAATTCACCATTAGCAACATTTTCTCCAATATCAGCAGACATATGCATTTCAGGTAGAATATCAATAATTTTATTTAAAATTGATGCTCCTTTTTGTTGTTTTATGAATTTATTCTTAGTTGAGTTACAATTTAAACATTTTGCTTGTAATGCTGTTCTGTTATTTTTAGTTATAATCATCTTTTCGGAATCTTTAACGTTGGATGTAAATTCTTTACACTTTAAACAATAAATACTTTTATTTCCTTGATTCATTTATTAATGCTTATAATTACCTATTTATTATTTAATTAGTTGCTCAATTAATTTATTACTCATTTAAATGTCATTCATAAAAATCGATAAAATCAAGGATAAAGATAAAATTATCAAAGAGTATCTTGCAAATAAGAATAAAATAAAAAATGATTTTCTAAACGAAAAATTATTTAATGAAGAAATCTCTAGTGAAACTGAAAAGTTTTTTAAACCATTAATGAAGCCTCTAACAAGTACAACTTTAGCCAGTAATACTAACAACAATAATAGTAAAGAATTAGCAATTTTAGGTGAAAATCAATCAAAAATACTAGATGAAATTAAAACCCTTAAACAACCTAAATTAATACCATATTCTCCAATGCGTCTTCATGGAAGTACGCAACCAAATTTAGCATCAAATTTAGTATCAAAATTACCTTCTATTCAAGCAATTCAATCACCTCAATCATCTGATAATATTAAATTAAGTCATTTAATTGCAAAATATCTAGGAGATAATGAAGATAGAAGTAAAGCTGGTTATTCTATCAATTACCATAAAGATAATGGCAAATATTTCATTGGAAATACATATATTAAATTTGATGATAATGAAATGATAATTAGAGATAAGAAATATGTTGCAACAATAGGATTAATGGAACTTTTAACAAAATCTAATCCTAAAACAGACAAATTAAATGATGAAGATTATAAAAATTACAAACAAATATTAGACGATACAAATGCAATTTACATGAAGAATGATAAAGGTAATAAAGTATATCCTTTCAACAAAAGTTCAAAATATAAAATAATTCAAGATTTATTTCCTGATTTATTCAAAAAACACCAAGAACAACAACAAGAACAACAACTAGGATCTGGAATAACATTCATTCCTAGTGATCCTAATGCCCTTATGGATCAATTAAGATTAAGTATTGCTTCATATAAAGCAGGTAATAATGGTGAATTCAATAGAATAAATGTAATATTAGATACCTTAAAGAAACTTAAGATTATAAAGATTGATACTCATAGAGTTATTTATAAAAAATTATTTCATTAGGTATTCAAGATACTCTTGATTTTCTTTTGTTAATTTGTTATTTTTATTTGTAGTATCTGTAATAGTATCTTTAAGAATACTATTCCCTTTAACGGAATTTTCTTTAAAAGCTAAAGTGAGTAATGAATTCGATTTTGTTTTATAAAATGTTTTTGGATTTTTTCTGATCATTTATTTAGGAATGAAAAATTCATTCAAGTTCTTTCTGTATTTACCTTCATATTTACTTTTTGTTAAGTCAATACAAATAAATCCATATTTTTCATTCCAAGCTGAATTACATAAAAATAAAAATTCATCTTTAGAAATATCTTGTGAACAATGATCCCTATAGAAATGATCTATACTTAATTTATCTTGTTGAAACATAATGAATAAATTAGAATTTTCTCTAATAGTTTGACGTGGTAACTTGAAATAATTTTGTGATATGTAAAGAGAATCAATATTATTATGTCTACCTCTAGTATAAAAACTTTCAATACTTTTCTGGTTTTCTAACATTACATCATCAAATATAATCAAATTCTTATGTTTACTATCGAAATCAACAGGATCTTTTATCTCAAAATCTTTTTCAAACATTTCTAATGTAATAATGGTATGAATACTCATGGTATGAGTACTATCGAATGACCTTTTAGGTTCTTTCTTATCTTTAATACATTTCTGAATTTCTTCTTTAGAATTATTCAAACTAAAACACTGTCTAAGTAATTTATATTCAGGTTGATGTAATGATTTTCCATAAATATATAAATGATCATAATCTAGCCATTCATATCCATCAAAACTATTCAATAAAAGATTCATTAAAAGATTTGTTTTACCACATCCACTTTTTCCAATAATACAACCTCTAATTGAATGTGAAGGTAATAAAGGATTATTATTTCTTCTAAAGATTGAATTTTCTGAAATACTTAAATTCTTAATAATGGAATTATTTTGATTCATTTATAATACTATAAATGAATTCATACATTAGTAAATGAATTCAAATTCGCAGAATAATATCTCAAAGTACATAGTCTTAACATCAGATAGTAATAATTTTAATATTAAACTTGATAATTCTATTCATCTTGAAGAAAAATTTAATTATGAATTAGCCCTAGTTTCAGTTGATTTATATTACTGTTTTCCTAACATTACTCTTAAAAATAATAAATTTAGATTTTCTCATGATTCTAAGAAATGGAATGAAATTGAAATTCCTATTGGATGTTATACTTTAGATTCACTTTATAGAGAAACTAAAAGAATAATGATTCTTAAAGGATACTCTTTCCAGTGTAAATTTTCAGCAATTACTTCAAGATTACATACTATAATCACTATAAATGATCCTAAATTTTCTATTGATTTTAAATCGAAAGAAACATTTGGAAATATTTTAGGATTTAATTCGATACTGAAAGATTATTACAATGAAAGTACTAGTACTCTAGCTCTTTTACAGACAAATTCTATATTCGTTAAGACTAATTTAACAGAATTAAGTATCTATAATAATAAACACTTTCCATTTATTTATAGTTTCTTTCCTAATGCTTTACCTGGAGATAAAATTATTGAAAAACCTGGTACATTAATTTACCATAAAGTAATTAATAAAAGTTTAAACAATATTCAAGTCTCTTTAGTTAATCAAAATGATGAATTAATAGACTTTAATGGAGAAACAATTACTATTCGACTACACTTAAAATCCTGTTAGATCTTTAGATCTTGATGATTCATATTTTAATATGAATGGGTATTCTTGAAGGTAAAGATACTAAACTATTAAATTCAATTATCGTTTTAAGGCCAGAAAGAATATGTCCATTAGGATAAAAAATTAATTGATTTTCTTGAATTAATGCATTTATAAAATTAATCATTTTAACATCTGTATAGCAAATAGCTTTTAATGAAATTGAATATTTAGCTCTATGCTCAGAAGGTAGTATCAAGAAAGGATTTATTGGTTTATTAGTTGTAATTTCTATTTTTCCATAAATACAATAAAGATTTTGATATTCATTTCTAATGTAAAAATCTCCAGTAATTTCTTTCTTTAAAGCATCAGGAATCATTAATTTGAAATGTTTTGTTGGTTGTTGTAATATATCTCTTAAAGATTCAAATTTAACATCATAAACATCCTGAACGTATCTAATGTTAGCATCTATAGTTTTCTTATTAATTGCATCATTTTCATCTATCGGATCAGCTAAATTAATTATCCTATAGTCTTTTAGATCAAGATTCTTTTTAATTTGTAATTCTGAAACTTTCTCAGATTTAGAATTCTGTAATTCAGTTAATTTCGTTGAAAATTTTACATCTGATACATATTTATCTTTAAGATGTTGTTGAAATTCTTTAAAGGCTTCTAAGGTTTCATTCTTAATAGCATCATTAAAAGAATCTCTAAAGGTTCCTAATCTTTCATTAATTAATGAATTTAAATGATTAGTTGATTGATCAATAGGAATACTTTGATTTTCATTAGTACTGGATTCTTCATCCATTCCATCTGTTTTTGTTGTCGTTGTTTTATTTATTCTTTGTGATTCTGTCATTTATGAAATTTTATTATTTAATAAAAATGAAATCATTTAATGTTCTAGTCTTCATTGCTATTCATTTACTAGTTCCAGTGAAAGGATATTTAGAGTATCATATGATAGATTATCTTAAAACACAGATAGAAACAGAAAATCTTATTGCAATTCATACTAATAATTTGAATGATAAAGTCATTTACGATAACAGATTCGTTGATATTGAGAGAGATATAAAGAATGGAACTCTTATTTCTAGACCTCTAACTTACCATCTTGAAAAAACTAATGAAAAAATTGTAATTTCTACTGAGATAAAAAGAAACTCTAAGGAAAATTATTTTGATAATTCTATTATTCTTTTTACTGTAACACAAAAGACTCTAGATGATAATAGAATTCAAAAAATTTGTAGAATTAAAACTTTAAGATTTTATAAATTACGTGAAACAGACTATCAGATTATGGATCTTTGTGATCTTTTAGAAGGAATTATCTTGATTAAGTCTATTGAAAATGATATTTTAGAGTTTTATTATAAAGATTCTATTGTAAAATACTCTTTGAGTACTTATACTACCAAAAAGGAAGAATCCTCAATTTTCAAGAATCTACCTCCTTCATTGTTATATAAGAAATATATTTCAGATTACATTATTGAATTTATTTAAGAAGATAAAACAATTGAATTTAACCTAGATACCATGAAAATATTAAAATTAGAAGAAATTACAGTAGGTCAGAAGTCTAAAAGTCTTAGAGAAAAAGATGAAAATAATTTTTGGATTTGGACTTTATCCTCCTCCAGTTCTATTAGTCTGGTAGCTATTATTTCATATATTTTATTCAATAGATTTAAAAGAAGAAATTATTCAATTATTCCTAGTTCTCAAGAACAAAAACCTGAGGATACTGAAATGCAACAAATATTTTTAGAAAAAACAGATTCAGTATATTCACAAGCAGATAGTCAGAAAGAAAGAGTAATTATTGAATCTAAATCTAAAACTTCTATGAATTCTGAGGATTAGTAGTTATTGTTATTTCTTTTACATATTTCAATAAAGTTGATCTACATATATTATTTTTTCTACAAAATTCGGATCTACTTTTTACTTTATTACTAGTATATTCTTCGATAAACAATTTAGCAATATTTCTATATTTTATGGAATCTATATCTAATACATAAACTTGGTCATCATTCATTTATAAAATAAAAAATTATTAATAAACTATAATTGTCTATTACTGTCTATTTCTGTCTATTATTGTTTATTACTGTCTATTAGTGTTTATAGTTGCATCAACTCCATGAATCTATAATTTCATTTAATGTAGTAATTGCATCTTCAGAATAATTGTGGTTTCTTTCAAATTTAGTAAAAACATTATCACATTTACTAGATTGAGATCCATTATCTTTACTAGATTCTTTATGAAATAATTGATCATCATTTGAAACACAATTGATCTGTTTGCCAGAATAAATTATTTCTGTATAATCAAGTAATTCATCTGAACAAATTTCACTAAATACAGGATCTTGTTTAAATACTAGCAATATATTCAGAGAATTTTCTTTAATTATTTTCTTAATACTACTTCCAACATAATCTTTTAACCATAATGAATTAAAAAATGTATTTTCTTTTATCAACTTCTTACTTGCTATACACGTTCCATTGAGGATATATCTTCTACTAGAAATATAATAATTTTTATTGAAATATATAATATAAGAATATCTCATTTATATAAGAAAAAATGTTTGTTATGAATGCTTATTATGGATGCTTATTATGGATGCTTATTATGGATGCTTATTATGGATGATTGTATTGTTTGTATTGTTTGTAATTGATGCTTGATATTGATATATTTTTTATTCCTATTAAATGAGTTTTCAATTAGAAACTTTAAATAACACAATAAAGACTAATTTTCCTGAAATCAAAGAATCTGTTGGAGAATTACGGAAATTTTTACAATCTGATGTTACAAAAGAAACAGCAGAGGATTTCTTATTTGTATGTACTGATATTTTCAAACAAATAGATAAAACTAAAACTACTGATGAAAATAAAGCGCAAATGAAAAAGGCTATTGGATTAGTTATTAGTAGTCTAGGAAATACGGAGTGTTTAAAAGTTGCTTTAGCTTATAAAAATGATGATTATAATAGTTTAATAAAGTACACTGAAGGAATAATCTCAGATTATAATAGTCTTGCCAAAAAATATAATGAAAAAGAAAAAGACGATAAAATAGTCATACATAATGGATTGCAAGCAACTATTACAAGAAAAAATAAATCTAAAGATATTAGTGTTGATGATTGTCTTAGTTTTATTAAAAATTCAGTTAATGTAGACGATTTAGGAGATAAAGCAAAAAGAATTGCAATTAAAAATAAAGAAAATGCCCCTGATAATGTTGAAAGGATGTATGTTAAGAAAAATAGTAATGTTAAAGTAAAATAAATATTTAAGTATACAATATTTTATACATTAATTAAATGATTGAAAATATCAACGAAGAATATTTAAACATTACAGATAATTTATTAATCGATGAAAGTATTTCTGAATACAAATATGATGTTCATCTTCCAAGTACTTCTAGTCAATTAAATCATGCAAGTCAAATCAAAATTTTAGTATGTGATCAGAATGCTTATTACTTACCTTTTAAAAGTTTTATTACAATAAAAGGTACTTTTTCATCTACAACATCAACAGCCTTAGGACCAACAGATTTAGTTACATTGACTAATAATTCACCTATGTTTTTATTTGATAAAATTGAATATCTAATTGGAGATACTATAGTAGAATCTATTAGATATCCTGGACATACTTCATTAATGAAAGGACTATTAAGTTATCCACATTATTATGGTGAATGTGGTGGTATTAATAGTGGTTGGGAGTTAGATTATGATCCTGAAGATCAAACAAAAGTTGATTTAATAAAGAAAAGTGGATTTAAGACTAGACACCTAAGATATAACAAGAAAGGAAAATTTAATGTTTCTTTTCTTATACCCCTAGGTCATATTTTTGGATTTTGCGAAGAATATAAGAAATTAATATGGGGTTGTAGACATACTTTAATTTTTAATAGATGTTCTGATGCTAATGCTATATGTAAAGGAGATACTGCTGTACCTAATTGTAAATTTGAAATTACAGATTTGAGTTGGACTATACCTAGAATAGATCCTGAATTTTCTATCAAAAATAAATTAGTAGCATTATTTGCAAGTAAAATGACAATTCCTATAGGATTTCTACATAGAAGTTGTGATCAAAATAATGTTCCTTTAAATGCAAGTTCTTATACATGGGAATTAGGAATTAAAGCTTCAACTGAAAGACCTAGATACTTTATTATTGGATTTCAAACTAATAGAGACTTTAATTTCAATAATGCTGCTATATTTGATCATTGTAATGTTGAAAGTATTAATGTTTTTCTGAATGCTGTTCAATATCCTAATATTACTGTAAAAAATGACTTTGAGAAAGAAGATTACTGTTTAAGTTATTATTTAGCGAAACAATTTAGAGAATCCTATTATAAATTAACCGAAAATTATAATGACTTTATGATTTCTGTTGAAGACTATAAGAAATATTATCCTTTATTCGTTATTGATACTTCTAAGCAAGAAGAGAGACTAAAGAATTCAATATCTTCTGTAAAAATAGAAGCAAAATTCAGTAAACCAGTTCCTGTGAATACTGTATGTTTCTGTTTAAGTTTAAGTGATAGAATGATGAAATTTACAATTGATGGATCTAAAGTTATGCTAATTACGTAATGCAATAATATTTCTAATATTAAATGATTAATTTAAGTGATAGTCAAAAAAGAAACTTGAAGAAAAGTATTAAAGAAAACAAAAGTGTATTTATAAAATTAAAACCATCACAGTTACTTAAAGAGCCTAAAACTCTAAGTTTTAACCCCTATATGTGTTTCAAGAAGACTAAAACAGGATATTCTTTAAAAATTGATGCTAAAGATATTGGAGAAGTTAATGGAGGTGCTTTATCAAACATTTTTACAGTAAATAATTCGACTGCTAATACAAATCGAAATCAACAAAACAAAATAACAAGTACAACCAGTACTACAAAAAATTCTGAAGATTTTTCATTTGATTGTTGCGATAAATGTCATGGAAAAGGCTTAATGATGATAAAGAAATGACTTTTTGTTTGGGATTATTCTATTTATAGAAAGGCTAAAGCATTAAGTAATTTTGATATATTAAATCTAGTCCAAGAGTATAAAATTAAAAATTTTAGAGGTGTATTTATGAGAGATAATCTTCCATCTAAAGCTAATAAGAAAGAATGTGGAATTTTAAATTTAGACTCTAAATATTCTATAGGAACCCATTGGGTTTGTTACTATGGAAATTACTATTTTGACTCTTTCGGTTTAATGCCTCCAATAGAGTTACAGGATTATCTCACTAATGCTACTAATGATACTATAATATATAATTCTTTTCAGTTACAAAAGTTTAACACTAATTATTGTGGCCAGATGTGTTTATATGTTTTATATAAATTAACTTATGGCTCTTCTTTTGAGGATGTCATATTTGAATTGGCTAAAAAATATGAAAAAATATTAGAATAATTAATAGACCTCAGTTATATTGTATTTGTTACAGTCCTTGAAAGAAAAATAAAAAATGAAAATGAAAATAAATTCTTATTGTCAAAGTGTTTTGTTGTTGTTGTTTTATGTTGGATTCTCTGTTGTAGGTTCTGAGACTATTAAAGACCCTAGGTATACAATTTTATATGATGATATAACCACCATAAGTACCACAACGTGGAATAAAAATTATGTTAGTTGGCATTTAGTTAATACTACTGATTTATTAGGATTTCAGGTAACATTTAAAATTTTAGAGAAAGCTTTTAATCAATGGTCTACTCTTTTGGATAGAAATGTTTTAATCTTTTATTATGATCAAGATCCTAGTAAGGCAGATATTTTAATTTATTTTGTTGATATTGATCATAAGTTAGAGGAGTATGACCATAAGTTTGATAGAAAAGAAACTTTAGCACATGCTTTTTACCCTGAAAGAGGTGATATTCATTTCAATAATGAGGTAGAAGATTGGTCTATTTCTTCATCTAATGGAACTTCTTTATATCTAACAGCTATTCATGAGATCGGTCACGCCATTGGTATGAATCATGTTATGGATGCTGAAAGTATCATGTTCCCATATTATGTTACTAGAGAAGATACTTTTATTTTAACAAAAAATTCTATTGATGCTGTTATTGTCAAGGAAAGATATAAGAATTTGAAACCAGTTGTAACACTTACAACAATAACAGAAAGTAGTACTAGTACTATGAGTACTAGTCCTAGTCCTACTAGTACTACCAGTAAACCTAGTACGAAGACTGAAATTGATTCAAAGGTCGATTATTCAAGTGTTTATTCTGGTTTTGAATGTATTGAAATTGTCGATTGGTGTAGTGATGATTTGAATTTTACCAATATTTTTAACTTAGATGGAAAACTTTACCTGTATAAAGATGATCTTTTCTGGATTATCGAGAAAACAAACATGGGATTATTTGAAATAAGTAAACAAAAATTTCACCATAAAATTTATTTTAATGAATTTCAGAAACATATACAGAGTAACAGCAAATTGATAAGTATTCTCCGAGTTCAAGATCACCTTTTGATGGTTTACAATGATAGAGTTGCTTTGAAAGTTTTGAATAATTGTAACTTCTTTCAAGAATTAAATTACAACGTGATTAATGATCAGTTAAGGTTGGATGTTAACGGTTTGTACTATAATTCAACAGAAGATTCAATGTATCTATTCTCAAAGTCAAAACCTAAGAGCTATACAAAGATTTCAAAATTCACTAGTAAAGACACTATTTTAGAGGAGAAACCTATAGAGATGTGGTTCTTGGACGTCTATGACTATGATAAAGTCTTTGAATTTGACAATAAAGTATTCTTCATGAGAAATTCTAACAGAAAATTCGATTACTATGACTTTACTTTACGGCTACTAGTTAGAGACATCAGTTTCTATCACTACTTCTTGAGGGACGAATGTCAATTACTACCACTAAAGAAGGTTTAAATTTTTATTTATTTATTGACCGCCAACAAAAATAACAATTTAGCTAAATAAAAATTCTTGATTAACATGAAACAATAATATTACTAGTAAAAAGTAACCCAAATCTAATGGCATTAGGTCTTATCTGCTTAAAATCAGCTGATTAGATCTAACGCTATTAGGTCTAATCTGATGATTTCCAAAAATTTTTTTCTTTGGGTGAAGAAATTTGCAAAGCAGCATTAATTTTAGAATAATTCGAATTCATAAAATTAATCGATTCACCTAAAGTTTTAAATCGAGGATATTCAGTACAAAAATTGTAAAACTTTATCAAAAATGATACGTATGAAGCCTTCCATGGAATGCCAAGAGAATTTACTTCTTTCATAAATTCATCAAAATCTTTATTCTTTTCAACACACATTTTTCTTATTTTCTTAAGAAATTTTCCTGCTTGAAAGGCGTATTCAAGTGCTTTTTTCCGATTAAGAAGCATATTCTGATGGATAGAAAGAAGTATCTCTTTTCCTTTGTCAAAATTTTCAAAATTTTCTTCAGAAACTGTAGTTTCTTTTGAATCATTTTTAACAATTTTCTCCTTTAATGATTCTAAAAAAGTAGACAATTTTTCATTCTCTGAGGTTGAATACTCCCCATTTTCTCTTCTCTTCTTTGCATGCATAATTTCTTCTTCATTCAATTTTTCTCTATAAAAAGTTAAACAAATAAAAATATAAATAAAAAAAAGTTTCTTACTCAGGAATTTCATTTTCAAACACTTTTGAGTAAAAATCGAGAATACTTCTTTTATGCGTTTGTTGTTTGCTTTTAGGAACAGCGAATAAAAGTTTCTTGTGAATTTCAATCATGGTTTTCATTGTTTCATCATCAAGTTTGATTTTTTTAGATGGTGAATTTGACACATTTAACGAAGTCTCACACAATTTTTCAGACATTGTGTATGCATCTGTAGTAACTCCCCTAATTTTCTTAAACACTTGTCAATAGACACAATAGACATATAATACACAATAGACAATAGAAATACACACATAATTAATTATTTCACCATCAACGTCATTAATAATGCAACAATGTCGATAATGATAATGATAATGATAATGATAATGATAATGAGTAATATCGATAGATAAGATAGGTTAATACAATAACTTTATACACAGTTAATATATAACTTTACATACTGTTAATGTATAGTAAACAGCTAATGGTATAGTGGTATTGTATTAGGATTTGGACAGTGTGATCGACAGTTCTAATCCTAGTCAAGACTTCTGTAATTTACTTAGTTGTTACTTTAGCAAATGTTGTAGCAAATGTCTCTCTTAAAAAGAGAAAATTTCGGAGTTACACAATAAAAAGATGGCTGATAACAGTCATGCTGGTGTGTAACATGAGGCAGACACCCGAATAAAACAGAAGATACTGAAGTAGATATTTCTCTAAATATATCTCTCTAGTATCTTCATAGGCTGGCCACGTGGTGTCATAAGTTCCTTTAGGGGAGGGGTGGGCCCCTTTTATCGAAATTTTTATTTTTATTATTCCAGAAATTTTCATAAATAAATTGATTCATTGAATGAATTTTCGTATTATTTCCTTATTGTACTGTGAAATATACTATACTAGCTACTATGATGGAATTCTGTAAAAGACATTGAAAGTACAGAAAAAGGATAGCTAAATCACTGAAAATGACTATGAATTTTCAAAATCCTCAAATCTTCATCCTCACTGTGCTGTAAGTGGTAACATATTAACTACTAACCTAACAAAGATCGTTTTAAACAACCTT
>JAKIJQ010000348.1:0-104960 GCA_023373905.1 Rhizoglyphus robini
GCGATTGCTCCTCTATGGACAGTAACCGGACAACGGCACCGGAGTTGTAGTGTTGTGGCAATCTGTTGAGTGGATTCGGGTGGTGGTGTTCATTGACCGATGGCTCCCTTTAGGACAGTAACCGGACAACGGCACCGGAGTTGTAGTGTTGTGGCAATCTGTTGAGTGGATTCGGGTGGTGGTGTTCATTGACCGATGGCTCCCTTTAGGACAGTAACCGGACAACGGCACCGAAGTTGTAGTGTTGTGGCAATGTGTTGAGTGGATTGGAGTAGTCATGGTCATCGATCGATTGCTCCTCTATGGACAATAACCGGACAACGGCACCGGAGTTGTAGTGTTGTGGCAATGTGTTGAGTGGATTCGGGTGGTGGTGTTCATTGACCGATTGCTCCCTTTAGGACAGTAACCGGACAACGGCACCGGAGTTGTAGTGTTGTGGCAATGTGTTGAGTGGATTCGGGTGGTGGTGTTCATTGACCGATGGCTCCCTTTAGGACAGTAACCGGACAACGGCACCGCAGTTGTAGTGTTGTGGCAATCTGTTGAGTGGATTCTGGTGGTGGTGTTCATTGAGCGATTGCTCCCTTTAGGACAGTAACCGGCCAACGGCACCGAAGTTGAAGTGTTGTGGCAATGTGTTGAGTGGATTGGAGTAGTCATGGTGGTGGAGCGATTGCTCCCTTTAGGACAGTAACCGGCCAACGGCACCGAAGTTGTAGTGTTGTGGCAATGTGTTGAGTGGATTCGGGTGGTGGTGTTCATTGACCGATTGCTCCCTTTAGGACAGTAACCGGACAACGGCACCGGAGTTGTAGTGTTGTGGCAATGTGTTGAGTGGATTCGGGTGGTGGTGTTCATTGACCGATTGCTCCCTTTAGGACAGTAACCGGCCAACGGCACCGAAGTTGAAGTGTTGTGGCAATGTGTTGAGTGGATTCGGGTGGTGGTGTTCATTGACCGATGGCTCCCTTTAGGACAGTAACCGGACAACGGCACCGGAGTTGTAGTGTTGTGGCAATGTGTTGAGTGGATTCTGGTGGTGGTGTTCATTGACCGATGGCTCCCTTTAGGACAGTAACCGGACAACGGCACCGGAGTTGTAGTGTTGTGGCAATGTGTTGAGTGGATTGGAGTAGTCATGGTGGTGGAGCGATTGCTCCCTCTATGGACAATAACCGGACAACGGCACCGGAGTTGTAGTGTTGTGGCAATGTGTTGAGTGGATTCGGGTGGTGGTGTTCATTGACCGATTGCTCCTCTATGGACAATAACCGGACAACGGCACCGGAGTTGTAGTGTTGTGGCAATGTGTTGAGTGGATTCGGGTGGTGGTGTTCATTGACCGATGGCTCCCTTTAGGACAGTAACCGGACAACGGCACCGGAGTTGTAGTGTTGTGGCAATGTGTTGAGTGGATTCGGGTGGTGGTGTTCATTGACCGATGGCTCCCTTTAGGACAGTAACCGGACAACGGCACCGGAGTTGTAGTGTTGTGGCAATGTGTTGAGTGGATTAAGGTGGTCATGTTGGTAGTGTCATAGCTCCAGCTCGGACAATAACCGGCCAACGGCACCGAAGTTGAAGTGTTGTGGCAATGTGTTGAGTGGATTAAGGTGGTCATGGTCATCGATCGATTGCTCCAGCTCAGGCAATAACCGGACAACGGCACCGGAGTTGTAGTGTTGTGGCAATGTGTTGAGTGGATTCGGGTGGTGGTGTTCATTGACCGATGGCTCCCTTTAGGACAGTAACCGGACAACGGCACCGAAGTTGAAGTGTTGTGGCAATGTGTTGAGTGGATTCGGGTGGTGGTGTTCATTGACCGATTGCTCCTCTATGGACAATAACCGGACAACGGCACCGAAGTTGTAGTGTTGTGGCAATGTGTTGAGTGGATTAAGGTGGTCATGTTGGTAGTGTCATAGCTCCAGCTCGGACAATAACCGGCCAACGGCACCGAAGTTGAAGTGTTGTGGCAATGTGTTGAGTGGATTCGGGTGGTGGTGTTCATTGACCGATTGCTCCTCTATGGACAATAACCGGACAACGGCACCGGAGTTGTAGTGTTGTGGCAATGTGTTGAGTGGATTCGGGTGGTGGTGTTCATTGACCGATTGCTCCCTTTAGGACAGTAACCGGACAACGGCACCGGAGTTGTAGTGTTGTGGCAATGTGTTGAGTGGATTCGGGTGGTGGTGTTCATTGACCGATGGCTCCCTTTAGGACAGTAACCGGACAACGGCACCGAAGTTGAAGTGTTGTGGCAATGTGTTGAGTGGATTCAGGTGGTCATGGTCATCGATCGATTGCTCCTCTATGGACAATAACCGGACAACGGCACCGGAGTTGTAGTGTTGTGGCAATCTGTTGAGTGGATTCGGGTGGTGGTGTTCATTGACCGATGGCTCCCTTTAGGACAGTAACCGGACAACGGCACCGAAGTTGAAGTGTTGTGGCAATGTGTTGAGTGGATTGGAGTAGTCATGGTGGTGGAGCGATTGCTCCCTTTATGGACAATAACCGGACAACGGCACCGAAGTTGTAGTGTTGTGGCAATGTGTTGAGTGGATTCGGGTGGTGGTGTTCATTGACCGATGGCTCCCTTTAGGACAGTAACCGGACAACGGCACCGGAGTTGTAGTGTTGTGGCAATGTGTTGAGTGGATTCGGGTGGTGGTGTTCATTGACCGATTGCTCCTCTATGGACAATAACCGGACAACGGCACCGGAGTTGTAGTGTTGTGGCAATGTGTTGAGTGGATTCGGGTGGTGGTGTTCATTGACCGATTGCTCCCTTTAGGACAGTAACCGGCCAACGGCACCGAAGTTGAAGTGTTGTGGCAATGTGTTGAGTGGATTGGAGTAGTCATGGTGGTGGAGCGATTGCTCCCTTTAGGACAGTAACCGGACAACGGCACCGGAGTTGTAGTGTTGTGGCAATGTGTTGAGTGGATTCGGGTGGTGGTGTTCATTGACCGATTGCTCCCTTTAGGACAGTAACCGGACAACGGCACCGGAGTTGTAGTGTTGTGGCAATGTGTTGAGTGGATTCGGGTGGTGGTGTTCATTGACCGATGGCTCCCTTTAGGACAGTAACCGGACAACGGCACCGAAGTTGTAGTGTTGTGGCAATGTGTTGAGTGGATTCGGGTGGTGGTGTTCATTGACCGATTGCTCCCTTTAGGACAGTAACCGGACAACGGCACCGAAGTTGAAGTGTTGTGGCAATGTGTTGAGTGGATTGGAGTAGTCATGGTGGTGGAGCGATTGCTCCCTTTAGGACAGTAACCGGCCAACGGCACCGAAGTTGAAGTGTTGTGGCAATGTGTTGAGTGGATTCGGGTGGTGGTGTTCATTGACCGATGGCTCCCTTTAGGACAGTAACCGGACAACGGCACCGAAGTTGAAGTGTTGTGGCAATGTGTTGAGTGGATTCAGGTGGTCATGTTCATTGACCGATTGCTCCTCTATGGACAATAACCGGACAACGGCACCGGAGTTGTAGTGTTGTGGCAATGTGTTGAGTGGATTCGGGTGGTGGTGTTCATTGACCGATGGCTCCCTTTAGGACAGTAACCGGACAACGGCACCGGAGTTGTAGTGTTGTGGCAATCTGTTGAGTGGATTCGGGTGGTGGTGTTCATTGACCGATTGCTCCTCTATGGACAATAACCGGACAACGGCACCGGAGTTGTAGTGTTGTGGCAATGTGTTGAGTGGATTCGGGTGGTGGTGTTCATTGACCGATGGCTCCCTTTAGGACAGTAACCGGACAACGGCACCGGAGTTGTAGTGTTGTGGCAATGTGTTGAGTGGATTGGAGTAGTCATGGTGGTGGAGCGATTGCTCCTCTATGGACAGTAACCGGACAACGGCACCGGAGTTGTAGTGTTGTGGCAATGTGTTGAGTGGATTCGGGTGGTGGTGTTCATTGACCGATTGCTCCCTTTAGGACAGTAACCGGACAACGGCACCGGAGTTGTAGTGTTGTGGCAATGTGTTGAGTGGATTAAGGTGGTCATGGTCATCGATCGATTGCTCCTGCTCGGACAATAACCGGACAACTGCACCCGAGTTGTAGTGTTGTGGCAATGTGTTGAGTGGATTCGGGTGGTGGTGTTCATTGACCGATTGCTCCCTTTAGGACAGTAACCGGACAACGGCACCGGAGTTGTAGTGTTGTGGCAATGTGTTGAGTGGATTCGGGTGGTGGTGTTCATTGACCGATGGCTCCCTTTAGGACAGTAACCGGACAACGGCACCGAAGTTGTAGTGTTGTGGCAATGTGTTGAGTGGATTCGGGTGGTGGTGTTCATTGACCGATGGCTCCCTTTAGGACAGTAACCGGACAACGGCACCGGAGTTGTAGTGTTGTGGCAATGTGTTGAGTGGATTCGGGTGGTCATGGTCATCGATCGATTGCTCCTCTATGGACAATAACCGGACAACGGCACCGGAGTTGTAGTGTTGTGGCAATGTGTTGAGTGGATTCGGGTGGTGGTGTTCATTGACCGATTGCTCCCTTTAGGACAGTAACCGGACAACGGCACCGGAGTTGTAGTGTTGTGGCAATGTGTTGAGTGGATTCGGGTGGTGGTGTTCATTGACCGATTGCTCCCTTTAGGACAGTAACCGGACAACGGCACCGAAGTTGTAGTGTTGTGGCAATGTGTTGAGTGGATTCGGGTGGTGGTGTTCATTGACCGATGGCTCCCTTTAGGACAGTAACCGGACAACGGCACCGAAGTTGTAGTGTTGTGGCAATGTGTTGAGTGGATTCGGGTGGTCATGGTCATCGATCGATTGCTCCTCTATGGACAATAACCGGACAACGGCACCGGAGTTGTAGTGTTGTGGCAATGTGTTGAGTGGATTCGGGTGGTGGTGTTCATTGACCGATTGCTCCCTTTAGGACAGTAACCGGACAACGGCACCGGAGTTGTAGTGTTGTGGCAATGTGTTGAGTGGATTCGGGTGGTGGTGTCATTGACCGATTGCTCCCTTTTAGGACAGTAACCGGACAACGGCACCGGAGTTGTAGTGTTGTGGCAATGTGTTGAGTGGATTCAGGTGGTGGTGTTCATTGACCGATTGCTCCCTTTAGGACAGTAACCGGACAACGGCACCGGAGTTGTAGTGTTGTGGCAATGTGTTGAGTGGATTCGGGTGGTGGTGTTCATTGACCGATGGCTCCCCTTTAGGACAGTAACCGGACAACGGCACCGGAGTTGTAGTGTTGTGGCAATGTGTTGAGTGGATTCGGGTGGTGGTGTTCATTGACCGATTGCTCCCTTTAGGACAGTAACCGGACAACGGCACCGGAGTTGTAGTGTTGTGGCAATGTGTTGAGTGGATTCGGGTGGTGGTGTTCATTGACCGATGGCTCCCTTTTAGGACAGTAACCGGACAACGGCACCGGAGTTGTAGTGTTGTGGCAATGTGTTGAGTGGATTGGAGTAGTCATGGTGGTGGAGCGATTGCTCCCTCTATGGACAGTAACCGGACAACGGCACCGGAGTTGTAGTGTTGTGGCAATGTGTTGAGTGGATTGGAGTGGTGGTGTTCGTTGACCGATTGCTCCCTCTATGGACAATAACCGGACAACGGCACCGGAGTTGTAGTGTTGTGGCAATGTGTTGAGTGGATTCTGGTGGTGGTGTTCATTGAGCGATTGCTCCCTTTTAGGACAATAACCGGACAACGGCACCGAAGTTGTAGTGTTGTGGCAATGTGTTGAGTGGATTGGAGTAGTCATGGTGGTGGAGCGATTGCTCCCTCTATGGACAGTAACCGGACAACGGCACCGGAGTTGTAGTGTTGTGGCAATGTGTTGAGTGGATTCGGAGTGGTGGTGTTCATTGACCGATGGCTCCCTTTAGGACAGTAACCGGACAACGGCACCGGAGTTGTAGTGTTGTGGCAATGTGTTGAGTGGATTCGGGTGGTGGTGTTCATTGACCGATTGCTCCCCTTTTAGGACAGTAACCGGACAACGGCACCGGAGTTGTAGTGTTGTGGCAATGTGTTGAGTGGATTCGGGTGGTGGTGTTCATTGACCGATTGCTCCCTTTTAGGACAATAACCGTACAACGGCACCGAAGTTGAAGTGTTGTGGCAATGTGTTGAGTGGATTGGAGTAGTCATGGTGGTGGAGCGATTGCTCCCTCTATGGACAATAACCGGACAACGGCACCGGAGTTGTAGTGTTGTGGCAATGTGTTGAGTGGATTGGAGTAGTCATGGTGGTGGAGCGATTGCTCCCTCTATGGACAATAACCGGACAACGGCACCGGAAGTTGTAGTGTTGTGGCAATGTGTTGAGTGGATTCGGAGTGGTCTGGTGTTGTGGACCGATTGCTCCCTTTTAGGACAGTAACCGGACAACGGCACCGGAGTTGTAGTGTTGTGGCAATGTGTTGAGTGGATTGGGAAGTGGTGGTGTTCGTTGAGCGATTGCTCCCTCTATGGACAATAACCGGACAACGGCACCGGAGTTGTAGTGTTGTGGCAATGTGTTGAGTGGATTGTGAGTAGTGGTGGTGATGAGCGATTGCTCCCTTTAGGACAATAACCGGCCAACGGCACCGAAGTTGTAGTGTTGTGGCAATGTGTTGAGTGGATTGGAGTAGTCATGGTGGTGGAGCGATTGCTCCTCTATGGACAATAACCGGCCAACGGCACCGAAGTTGTAGTGTTGTGGCAATGTGTTGAGTGGATTCGGGTGGTGGTGTTCATTGACCGATGGCTCCCTTTAGGACAGTAACCGGACAACGGCACCGAAGTTGTAGTGTTGTGGCAATGTGTTGAGTGGATTGGGGTGGTGGTGTTCATTGACCGATTGCTCCCTTTATGGACAATAACCGGACAACGGCACCGGAGTTGTAGTGTTGTGGCAATGTGTTGAGTGGATTCTGGTGGTGGTGTTCATTGAGCGATTGCTCCCTTTAGGACAGTAACCGGCCAACGGCACCGAAGTTGTAGTGTTGTGGCAATGTGTTGAGTGGATTGGAGTAGTCATGGTGGTGGAGCGATTGCTCCTCTATGGACAATAACCGGACAACGGCACCGGAGTTGTAGTGTTGTGGCAATGTGTTGAGTGGATTCGGGTGGTGGTGTTCATTGACCGATGGCTCCCTTTAGGACAGTAACCGGACAACGGCACCGGAGTTGTAGTGTTGTGGCAATGTGTTGAGTGGATTCGGGTGGTGGTGTTCATTGACCGATTGCTCCCTCTATGGACAATAACCGGACAACGGCACCGGAGTTGTAGTGTTGTGGCAATGTGTTGAGTGGATTCGAGTGGTGGTGTTCATTGACCGATTGCTCCCTCTATGGACAATAACCGGACAACGGCACCGGAGTTGTAGTGTTGTGGCAATGTGTTGAGTGGATTCTGGTGGTGGTGTTCATTGATCGATTGCTCCCTTTTAGGACAGTAACCGGACAACGGCACCGGAGTTGTAGTGTTGTGGCAATGTGTTGAGTGGATTGGAGTAGTCATGGTGGTGGAGCGATTGCTCCTCTATGGACAGTAACCGGACAACGGCACCGGAGTTGTAGTGTTGTGGCAATGTGTTGAGTGGATTCGGGTGGTGGTGTTCATTGACCGATGGCTCCCTTTAGGACAGTAACCGGACAACGGCACCGGAGTTGTAGTGTTGTGGCAATGTGTTGAATGGATTCGGGTGGTGGTGTTCATTGACCGATGGCTCCCTTTAGGACAGTAACCGGACAACGGCACCGGAGTTGTAGTGTTGTGGCAATGTGTTGAGTGGATTCGGGTGGTGGTGTTCATTGACCGATGGCTCCCTTTTAGGACAGTAACCGGACAACGGCACCGGAGTTGTAGTGTTGTGGCAATGTGTTGAGTGGATTGGAGTAGTCATGGTGGTGGAGCGATTGCTCCCTCTATGGACAATAACCGGACAACGGCACCGGAGTTGTAGTGTTGTGGCAATGTGTTGAGTGGATTGGAGTAGTCATGGTGGTGGAGCGATTGCTCCCTTTATGGACAGTAACCGGACAACGGCACCGGAAGTTGTAGTGTTGTGGCAATGTGTTGAGTGGATTCGGGTGGTGGTGTTCATTGACCGATGGCTCCCTTTAGGACAGTAACCGGACAACGGCACCGGAAGTTGTAGTGTTGTGGCAATGTGTTGAGTGGATTCGGGTGGTGGTGTTCATTGACCGATTGCTCCCTTTATGGACAGTAACCGGACAACGGCACCGGAGTTGTAGTGTTGTGGCAATGTGTTGAGTGGATTCTGGGTGGTGGTGTTCATTGACCGATTGCTCCCTTTAGGACAGTAACCGGACAACGGCACCGAAGTTGTAGTGTTGTGGCAATGTGTTGAGTGGATTGGAGTAGTCATGGTGGTGGAGCGATTGCTCCCTCTATGGACAATAACCGGACAACGGCACCGGAGTTGTAGTGTTGTGGCAATGTGTTGAGTGGATTCGGGTGGTGGTGTTCATTGACCGATGGCTCCCTTTAGGACAGTAACCGGACAACGGCACCGGAGTTGTAGTGTTGTGGCAATGTGTTGAGTGGATTCGGGTGGTGGTGTTCATTGACCGATGGCTCCCTTTTAGGACAGTAACCGGACAACGGCACCGGAGTTGTAGTGTTGTGGCAATGTGTTGAGTGGATTCGGGTGGTGGTGTTCATTGACCGATGGCTCCCTTTAGGACAGTAACCGGACAACGGCACCGGAAGTTGTAGTGTTGTGGCAATGTGTTGAGTGGATTGGGGTAGTCATGGTGGTGGAGCGATTGCTCCCTTTATGGACAGTAACCGGCCAACGGCACCGGAGTTGTAGTGTTGTGGCAATGTGTTGAGTGGATTCGGGTGGTGGTGGTCATGGACCGATTGCTCCCTTTAGGACAGTAACCGGACAACGGCACCGAAGTTGAAGTGTTGTGGCAATGTGTTGAGTGGATTGGAGTAGTCATGGTGGTGGAGCGATTGCTCCCTCTATGGACAATAACCGGACAACGGCACCGGAGTTGTAGTGTTGTGGCAATGTGTTGAGTGGATTCGGGTGGTGGTGTTCATTGACCGATTGCTCCCTTTAGGACAATAACCGGACAACGGCACCGGAGTTGTAGTGTTGTGGCAATGTGTTGAGTGGATTGGGGTGGTGGTGTTCGTTGACCGATTGCTCCCTTTATGGACAATAACCGGACAACGGCACCGGAGTTGTAGTGTTGTGGCAATGTGTTGAGTGGATTCTGGTGGTGGTGTTCATTGACCGATGGCTCCCTTTAGGACAGTAACCGGACAACGGCACCGGAGTTGTAGTGTTGTGGCAATGTGTTGAGTGGATTCGGGTGGTGGTGTTCATTGACCGATTGCTCCCTCTATGGACAGTAACCGGACAACGGCACCGGAGTTGTAGTGTTGTGGCAATGTGTTGAGTGGATTGGGGTAGTCGTGGTGGTGGAGCGATTGCTCCCTTTTAGGACAATAACCGGACAACGGCACCGGAGTTGTAGTGTTGTGGCAATGTGTTGAGTGGATTCGGGTGGTGGTGTTTTGAGCGATTGCTCCCTTTAGGACAATAACCGGACAACGGCACCGGAGTTGTAGTGTTGTGGCAATGTGTTGAGTGGATTGGGGTAGTCATGGTGGTGGAGCGATTGCTCCCTCTATGGACAATAACCGGACAACGGCACCGGAGTTGTAGTGTTGTGGCAATGTGTTGAGTGGATTTGGAGTGGTGGTGTTGTTGAGCGATTGCTCCCTTTAGGACAGTAACCGGACAACGGCACCGAAGTTGTAGTGTTGTGGCAATGTGTTGAGTGGATTGGGAGTAGTCATGGTGGTGGACCGATTGCTCCCTCTATGGACAATAACCGGACAACGGCACCGGAGTTGTAGTGTTGTGGCAATGTGTTGAGTGGATTGGACTGGTCATGGTGGTGTTTGAGCGATTGCTCCCTTTAGGACAGTAACCGGACAACGGCACCGAAGTTGTAGTGTTGTGGCAATGTGTTGAGTGGATTGGAGTAGTCATGGTGGTGGAGCGATTGCTCCCTCTATGGACAATAACCGGACAACGGCACCGGAGTTGTAGTGTTGTGGCAATGTGTTGAGTGGATTCGGGTGGTGGTGTTCATTGACCGATGGCTCCCTTTAGGACAGTAACCGGACAACGGCACCGGAGTTGTAGTGTTGTGGCAATGTGTTGAGTGGATTCGGGTGGTGGTGTTCATTGACCGATGGCTCCCTTTAGGACAGTAACCGGACAACGGCACCGGAGTTGTAGTGTTGTGGCAATGTGTTGAGTGGATTGGGGTGGTGGTGTTCGTTGAGCGATTGCTCCCTTTAGGACAGTAACCGGACAACGGCACCGAAGTTGTAGTGTTGTGGCAATGTGTTGAGTGGATTGGAGTAGTCATGGTGGTGGAGCGATTGCTCCCTTTAGGACAGTAACCGGCCAACGGCACCGAAGTTGAAGTGTTGTGGCAATGTGTTGAGTGGATTGGAGTGGTCGTGGTCGTGGAGCGATTGCTCCCTTTAGGACAGTAACCGGACAACGGCACCGGAGTTGTAGTGTTGTGGCAATGTGTTGAGTGGATTGGAGTAGTCATGGTGGTGGAGCGATTGCTCCCTTTATGGACAATAACCGGACAACGGCACCGGAGTTGTAGTGTTGTGGCAATGTGTTGAGTGGATTGGGGTGGTCATGGTGGTAGAGCGATAGCTCCAGCTCGGACAATAACCGGACAACGGCACCGGAGTTGTAGTGTTGTGGCAATGTGTTGAGTGGATTCGGGTAGTCGTGGTGGTGGAGCGATTGCTCCCTTTAGGACAGTAACCGGACAACGGCACCGGAGTTGTAGTGTTGTGGCAATGTGTTGAGTGGATTCGGGTGGTGGTGTTCATTGACCGATGGCTCCCTTTAGGACAGTAACCGGACAACGGCACCGGAGTTGTAGTGTTGTGGCAATGTGTTGAGTGGATTCGGGTGGTGGTGTTCATTGACCGATTGCTCCTCTATGGACAATAACCGGACAACGGCACCGGAGTTGTAGTGTTGTGGCAATGTGTTGAGTGGATTCGGGTGGTGGTGTTCATTGACCGATGGCTCCCTTTAGGACAGTAACCGGACAACGGCACCGGAGTTGTAGTGTTGTGGCAATGTGTTGAGTGGATTCGGGTGGTGGTGTTCATTGACCGATGGCTCCCTTTAGGACAGTAACCGGACAACGGCACCGGAGTTGTAGTGTTGTGGCAATGTGTTGAGTGGATTCAGGTGGTCATGGTGGTGGAGCGATTGCTCCTCTATGGACAGTAACCGGACAACGGCACCGGAGTTGTAGTGTTGTGGCAATGTGTTGAGTGGATTCGGGTGGTGGTGTTCATTGACCGATGGCTCCCTTTAGGACAGTAACCGGACAACGGCACCGGAGTTGTAGTGTTGTGGCAATGTGTTGAGTGGATTGGGGTAGTGGTGGTGGTGGAGCGATTGCTCCTCTATGGACAGTAACCGGACAACGGCACCGGAGTTGTAGTGTTGTGGCAATGTGTTGAGTGGATTCAGGTGGTCATGGTGGTGGAGCGATTGCTCCCTTTATGGACAATAACCGGACAACGGCACCGGAGTTGTAGTGTTGTGGCAATGTGTTGAGTGGATTCGGGTGGTGGTGTTCATTGACTGATGGCTCCCTTTAGGACAGTAACCGGACAACGGCACCGGAGTTGTAGTGTTGTGGCAATGTGTTGAGTGGATTGGAGTAGTCATGGTGGTGGAGCGATTGCTCCTCTATGGACAATAACCGGACAACGGCACCGGAGTTGTAGTGTTGTGGCAATGTGTTGAGTGGATTGGGAGTAGTCATGGTGGTGGAGCGATTGCTCCCTTTTAGGACAGTAACCGGACAACGGCACCGAAGTTGTAGTGTTGTGGCAATGTGTTGAGTGTATTGGAGTAGTCATGGTGGTGGAGCGATTGCTCCTCTATGGACAATAACCGGACAACGGCACCGGAGTTGTAGTGTTGTGGCAATGTGTTGAGTGGATTGGGGTGGTGGTGGTGGTGGAGCGATTGCTCCCTTTAGGACAGTAACCGGACAACGGCACCGGAGTTGTAGTGTTGTGGCAATGTGTTGAGTGGATTGGGGTAGTCGTGGTGGTGGAGCGATTGCTCCCTCTATGGACAATAACCGGACAACGGCACCGCAGTTGTAGTGTTGTGGCAATCTGTTGAGTGGATTCGGGTGGTGGTGTTCATTGACCGATGGCTCCCTTTAGGACAGTAACCGGACAACGGCACCGGAGTTGTAGTGTTGTGGCAATGTGTTGAGTGGATTCGGGTGGTGGTGTTCATTGACCGATGGCTCCCTTTAGGACAGTAACCGGACAACGGCACCGGAGTTGTAGTGTTGTGGCAATGTGTTGAGTGGATTGGAGTAGTCATGGTGGTGGAGCGATTGCTCCCTCTATGGACAATAACCGGACAACGGCACCGGAGTTGTAGTGTTGTGGCAATGTGTTGAGTGGATTGGGTAGTGGTGGTGTTGTGAGCGATTGCTCCCTTTAGGACAATAACCGGACAACGGCACCGAAGTTGTAGTGTTGTGGCAATGTGTTGAGTGGATTGGAGTAGTCATGGTGGTGGAGCGATTGCTCCCTCTATGGACAATAACCGGACAACGGCACCGAAGTTGTAGTGTTGTGGCAATCTGTTGAGTGGATTCGGGTGGTGGTGTTCATTGACCGATGGCTCCCTTTAGGACAGTAACCGGACAACGGCACCGGAGTTGTAGTGTTGTGGCAATGTGTTGAGTGGATTGGGGTAGTGGTGTTCGTTGACCGATTGCTCCCTTTATGGACAGTAACCGGACAACGGCACCGGAGTTGTAGTGTTGTGGCAATGTGTTGAGTGGATTCTGGTGGTGGTGTTTTGAGCGATTGCTCCCTTTTAGGACAGTAACCGGACAACGGCACCGGAGTTGTAGTGTTGTGGCAATGTGTTGAGTGGATTGGAGTAGTCATGGTGGTGGAGCCGATTGCTCCCTTTATGGACAATAACCGGACAACGGCACCGGAGTTGTAGTGTTGTGGCAATGTGTTGAGTGGATTGCTGGTGGTGGTGTTGTTGAGCGATTGCTCCCTTTAGGACAGTAACCGGCCAACGGCACCGAAGTTGAAGTGTTGTGGCAATGTGTTGAGTGGATTGGAGTAGTCATGGTGGTGGAGCGATTGCTCCCTTTAGGACAGTAACCGGACAACGGCACCGGAGTTGTAGTGTTGTGGCAATGTGTTGAGTGGATTGGGGTGGTCATGGTGGTGGACCGATTGCTCCCTTTTAGGACAATAACCGGACAACGGCACCGGAGTTGTAGTGTTGTGGCAATGTGTTGAGTGGATTGGGGTAGTCATGGTGGTGGAGCGATTGCTCCCTTTATGGACAATAACCGGACAACGGCACCGAAGTTGTAGTGTTGTGGCAATGTGTTGAGTGGATTGGGGTGGTGGTGGTCATTGAGCGATTGCTCCCTTTAGGACAGTAACCGGACAACGGCACCGGAGTTGTAGTGTTGTGGCAATGTGTTGAGTGGATTCGGGTGGTGGTGTTCATTGACCGATGGCTCCCTTTAGGACAGTAACCGGACAACGGCACCGGAGTTGTAGTGTTGTGGCAATGTGTTGAGTGGATTCGGGTGGTGGTGTTATTGAGCGATTGCTCCCTTTAGGACAGTAACCGGACAACGGCACCGAAGTTGTAGTGTTGTGGCAATGTGTTGAGTGGATTGGAGTAGTCATGGTGGTGGAGCGATTGCTCCCTTTAGGACAGTAACCGGACAACGGCACCGGAGTTGTAGTGTTGTGGCAATGTGTTGAGTGGATTGGGGTAGTCGTGGTGGTGGAGCGATTGCTCCCTTTAGGACAGTAACCGGACAACGGCACCGGAGTTGTAGTGTTGTGGCAATGTGTTGAGTGGATTCGGGTGGTGGTGTTCATTGACCGATTGCTCCCTTTTAGGACAATAACCGGACAACGGCACCGAAGTTGTAGTGTTGTGGCAATGTGTTGAGTGGATTCAGGTGGTCATGGTGGTAGAGCGATTGCTCCCGTTAGGACAATAACCGGACAACGGCACCGGAGTTGTAGTGTTGTGGCAATGTGTTGAGTGGATTGGAGTAGTCATGGTGGTGGAGCGATTGCTCCCTTTTGTACAATAACCGGACAACGGCACCGAAGTTGTAGTGTTGTGGCAATGTGTTGAGTGGATTGGAGTAGTCATGGTGGTGGAGCGATTGCTCCCTTTAGGACAGTAACCGGACAACGGCACCGGAGTTGAAGTGTTGTGGCAATGTGTTGAGTGGATTAAGGTGGTCATGTTGGTAGTGTCATAGCTCCAGCTCGGACAATAACCGGACAACGGCACCGGAGTTGTAGTGTTGTGGCAATGTGTTGAGTGGATTCGGGTGGTGGTGTTCATTGACCGATGGCTCCCTTTAGGACAGTAACCGGACAACGGCACCGGAGTTGTAGTGTTGTGGCAATGTGTTGAGTGGATTGGGGTGGTGGTGGTGGTGGAGCGATTGCTCCCTTTATGGACAATAACCGGACAACGGCACCGGAGTTGTAGTGTTGTGGCAATGTGTTGAGTGGATTCTGGTGGTGGTGTGTTGAGCGATTGCTCCCTTTTAGGACAGTAACCGGACAACGGCACCGGAGTTGTAGTGTTGTGGCAATGTGTTGAGTGGATTGGAGTAGTCATGGTGGTGGAGCGATTGCTCCCTCTATGGACAATAACCGGACAACGGCACCGGAGTTGTAGTGTTGTGGCAATGTGTTGAGTGGATTCTGGTGGTGGTGTTATTGAGCGATTGCTCCCTTTAGGACAGTAACCGGACAACGGCACCGAAGTTGTAGTGTTGTGGCAATGTGTTGAGTGGATTCGGGTGGTGGTGTTCATTGACCGATTGCTCCCTTTAGGACAGTAACCGGACAACGGCACCGGAGTTGTAGTGTTGTGGCAATGTGTTGAGTGGATTGGAGTAGTCATGGTGGTGGAGCGATTGCTCCCTCTATGGACAATAACCGGACAACGGCACCGAAGTTGAAGTGTTGTGGCAATGTGTTGAGTGGATTGGGGTGGTGGTGTTGATTGAGCGATTGCTCCCTTTAGGACAGTAACCGGACAACGGCACCGGAGTTGTAGTGTTGTGGCAATGTGTTGAGTGGATTGGGAGTGGTGGTGGTGGTGGAGCGATTGCTCCCTCTATGGACAATAACCGGACAACGGCACCGGAGTTGTAGTGTTGTGGCAATGTGTTGAGTGGATTGGGGTAGTCATGGTGGTGGAGCGATTGCTCCTCTATGGACAATAACCGGACAACGGCACCGGAGTTGTAGTGTTGTGGCAATGTGTTGAGTGGATTGCTGGTGGTGGTGTTATTGAGCGATTGCTCCTCTTTTAGGACAGTAACCGGACAACGGCACCGGAGTTGTAGTGTTGTGGCAATGTGTTGAGTGGATTGGAGTAGTCATGGTGGTGGAGCGATTGCTCCCTCTATGGACAATAACCGGACAACGGCACCGGAGTTGTAGTGTTGTGGCAATGTGTTGAGTGGATTCGGGGTGGTGGTGTTCATTGACCGATGGCTCCCTTTTAGGACAGTAACCGGACAACGGCACCGGAGTTGTAGTGTTGTGGCAATGTGTTGAGTGGATTCGGAGTAGTCATGGTGGTGGAGCGATTGCTCCCTCTATGGACAATAACCGGACAACGGCACCGAAGTTGTAGTGTTGTGGCAATGTGTTGAGTGGATTCGGGTGGTATGGTGGTCATTGGACCGATTGCTCCCCTTTAGGACAGTAACCGGACAACGGCACCGAAGTTGTAGTGTTGTGGCAATGTGTTGAGTGGATTGGGGTAGTCGTGGTGGTTGACCGATTGCTCCCTCTATGGACAATAACCGGACAACGGCACCGGAGTTGTAGTGTTGTGGCAATGTGTTGAGTGGATTCGGGTAGTCGTGGTGGTTGACCGATTGCTCCCTCTATGGACAATAACCGGACAACGGCACCGGAGTTGTAGTGTTGTGGCAATGTGTTGAGTGGATTCGGGTGGTGGTGTTCATTGACCGATGGCTCCCTTTAGGACAGTAACCGGACAACGGCACCGGAGTTGTAGTGTTGTGGCAATGTGTTGAGTGGATTGGGAGTAGTGGTGGTCGTGACCGATGGCTCCCTTTAGGACAGTAACCGGACAACGGCACCGGAGTTGTAGTGTTGTGGCAATGTGTTGAGTGGATTCGGGTGGTGGTGTTCATTGACCGATGGCTCCCTTTAGGACAGTAACCGGACAACGGCACCGGAGTTGTAGTGTTGTGGCAATGTGTTGAGTGGATTGGAGTAGTCATGGTGGTGGAGCGATTGCTCCTCTATGGACAGTAACCGGACAACGGCACCGGAGTTGTAGTGTTGTGGCAATGTGTTGAGTGGATTCTGGAGTGGTGGTGTTCATTGAGCGATGGCTCCTCTTTTAGGACAGTAACCGGACAACGGCACCGGAGTTGTAGTGTTGTGGCAATGTGTTGAGTGGATTGGAGTAGTCATGGTGGTGGAGCGATTGCTCCCTCTATGGACAATAACCGGACAACGGCACCGAAGTTGAAGTGTTGTGGCAATGTGTTGAGTGGATTCGGGTGGTGGTGTTCATTGACCGATGGCTCCCTTTAGGACAGTAACCGGACAACGGCACCGGAGTTGTAGTGTTGTGGCAATGTGTTGAGTGGATTCGGGTGGTGGTGTTCATTGACCGATGGCTCCCTTTAGGACAGTAACCGGACAACGGCACCGAAGTTGTAGTGTTGTGGCAATGTGTTGAGTGGATTCGGGTGGTGGTGTTCATTGACCGATGGCTCCCTTTAGAACAGTAACCGGCCAACGGCACCGAAGTTGAAGTGTTGTGGCAATGTGTTGAGTGGATTGGAGTAGTCATGGTGGTGGAGCGATTGCTCCTCTATGGACAATAACCGGACAACGGCACCGGAGTTGTAGTGTTGTGGCAATGTGTTGAGTGGATTAAGGTGGTCATGGTCATCGATCGATTGCTCCAGCTCAGGCAATAACCGGACAACGGCACCGAAGTTGTAGTGTTGTGGCAATGTGTTGAGTGGATTCTGGAGTGGTGGTGTTCATTGACCGATTGCTCCCTTTTAGGACAGTAACCGGACAACGGCACCGGAGTTGTAGTGTTGTGGCAATGTGTTGAGTGGATTCTGGTGGTGGTGGTCATCGATCGATTGCTCCCTTTAGGACAGTAACCGGACAACGGCACCGAAGTTGTAGTGTTGTGGCAATGTGTTGAGTGGATTGGAGTAGTCATGGTGGTGGAGCGATTGCTCCTCTATGGACAATAACCGGACAACGGCACCGGAGTTGTAGTGTTGTGGCAATGTGTTGAGTGGATTCGGGTGGTGGTGGTCATTGACCGATTGCTCCAGCTCAGGCAATAACCGGACAACGGCACCGGAGTTGTAGTGTTGTGGCAATGTGTTGAGTGGATTCGGGTGGTGGTGTTCATTGACCGATGGCTCCCTTTAGGACAGTAACCGGACAACGGCACCGAAGTTGTAGTGTTGTGGCAATGTGTTGAGTGGATTCGGGTGGTGGTGTTCATTGACCGATTGCTCCCTCTATGGACAATAACCGGACAACGGCACCGGAGTTGTAGTGTTGTGGCAATGTGTTGAGTGGATTCAGGTGGTCATGGTCATCGATCGATTGCTCCCTTTAGGACAGTAACCGGACAACGGCACCGAAGTTGTAGTGTTGTGGCAATGTGTTGAGTGGATTAAGGTGGTCATGGTCATCGATCGATTGCTCCAGCTCAGGCAATAACCGGACAACGGCACCGGAGTTGTAGTGTTGTGGCAATGTGTTGAGTGGATTCGGGTGGTGGTGTTCATTGACCGATGGCTCCCTTTAGGACAGTAACCGGACAACGGCACCGGAGTTGTAGTGTTGTGGCAATGTGTTGAGTGGATTCGGGTGGTGGTGTTCATTGACCGATGGCTCCCTTTAGGACAGTAACCGGACAACGGCACCGGAGTTGTAGTGTTGTGGCAATGTGTTGAGTGGATTCGGGTAGTCATGGTGGTGGAGCGATTGCTCCCTCTATGGACAATAACCGGACAACGGCACCGAAGTTGTAGTGTTGTGGCAATGTGTTGAGTGGATTCGGGTGGTGGTGTTCATTGACCGATTGCTCCTCTTAGGACAGTAACCGGACAACGGCACCGGAGTTGTAGTGTTGTGGCAATGTGTTGAGTGGATTTGGAGTAGTCATGGTGGTGGAGCGATTGCTCCCTCTATGGACAATAACCGGACAACGGCACCGAAGTTGTAGTGTTGTGGCAATGTGTTGAGTGGATTCGGGTGGTCATGGTGTTCATTGACCGATGGCTCCCTTTAGGACAGTAACCGGACAACGGCACCGGAGTTGTAGTGTTGTGGCAATGTGTTGAGTGGATTCGGGTGGTGGTGTTCATTGACCGATTGCTCCCTTTATGGACAGTAACCGGACAACGGCACCGGAGTTGTAGTGTTGTGGCAATGTGTTGAGTGGATTCGGGTGGTGGTGTTCGTTGACCGATTGCTCCCTCTATGGACAATAACCGGACAACGGCACCGGAGTTGTAGTGTTGTGGCAATGTGTTGAGTGGATTCTGGTGGTGGTGTTCATTGACCGATGGCTCCCCCTTTAGGACAGTAACCGGACAACGGCACCGAAGTTGTAGTGTTGTGGCAATGTGTTGAGTGGATTGGAGTAGTCATGGTGGTGGAGCGATTGCTCCCTCTATGGACAGTAACCGGACAACGGCACCGGAGTTGTAGTGTTGTGGCAATGTGTTGAGTGGATTCGGGTGGTGGTGTTCATTGACCGATTGCTCCCTTTAGGACAGTAACCGGACAACGGCACCGGAGTTGTAGTGTTGTGGCAATGTGTTGAGTGGATTCGGGTGGTGGTGTTCATTGACCGATTGCTCCCTCTATGGACAGTAACCGGACAACGGCACCGGAGTTGTAGTGTTGTGGCAATGTGTTGAGTGGATTCTGGTGGTGGTGTTCATTGACCGATGGCTCCCTTTAGGACAGTAACCGGACAACGGCACCGGAGTTGTAGTGTTGTGGCAATCTGTTGAGTGGATTCGAGTGGTGGTGTTCATTGACCGATGGCTCCCTTTAGGACAGTAACCGGACAACGGCACCGGAGTTGTAGTGTTGTGGCAATGTGTTGAGTGGATTGGAGTAGTCATGGTCATCGATCGATTGCTCCCTCTATGGACAATAACCGGACAACGGCACCGGAGTTGTAGTGTTGTGGCAATGTGTTGAGTGGATTCGGGTGGTGGTGTTCATTGACCGATGGCTCCCTTTAGGACAGTAACCGGACAACGGCACCGGAGTTGTAGTGTTGTGGCAATGTGTTGAGTGGATTGGAGTAGTCATGGTGGTGGAGCGATTGCTCCCTCTATGGACAATAACCGGACAACGGCACCGGAGTTGTAGTGTTGTGGCAATGTGTTGAGTGGATTCGGGTGGTGGTGTTCATTGACCGATGGCTCCCTTTAGGACAGTAACCGGACAACGGCACCGGAGTTGTAGTGTTGTGGCAATGTGTTGAGTGGATTGGAGTAGTCATGGTCATTGACCGATGGCTCCCTTTAAGGACAGTAACCGGACAACGGCACCGGAGTTGTAGTGTTGTGGCAATGTGTTGAGTGGATTCGGGTGGTGGTGTTCATTGACCGATGGCTCCCTTTAGGACAGTAACCGGACAACGGCACCGGAGTTGTAGTGTTGTGGCAATGTGTTGAGTGGATTGGAGTAGTCATGGTGGTGGAACGATTGCTCCTCTATGGACAGTAACCGGACAACGGCACCGGAGTTGTAGTGTTGTGGCAATGTGTTGAGTGGATTCGGGTGGTGGTGTTCATTGACCGATTGCTCCCTTTAGGACAGTAACCGGACAACGGCACCGGAGTTGTAGTGTTGTGGCAATGTGTTGAGTGGATTGGAGTAGTCATGGTGGTGGAGCGATTGCTCCCTTTAGGACAGTAACCGGACAACGGCACCGAAGTTGTAGTGTTGTGGCAATGTGTTGAGTGGATTCGGGTGGTGGTGTTCATTGACCGATTGCTCCTCTATGGACAGTAACCGGACAACGGCACCGGAGTTGTAGTGTTGTGGCAATGTGTTGAGTGGATTGGAGTAGTCATGGTGGTGGAGCGATTGCTCCTCTATGGACAATAACCGGACAACGGCACCGAAGTTGTAGTGTTGTGGCAATGTGTTGAGTGGATTCGGGTGGTGGTGTTCATTGACCGATGGCTCCCTTTAGGACAGTAACCGGACAACGGCACCGGAGTTGTAGTGTTGTGGCAATGTGTTGAGTGGATTGGAGTAGTCATGGTGGTGGAGCGATTGCTCCCTTTAGGACAGTAACCGGACAACGGCACCGGAGTTGTAGTGTTGTGGCAATGTGTTGAGTGGATTCGGGTGGTGGTGTTCATTGACCGATGGCTCCCTTTAGGACAGTAACCGGACAACGGCACCGGAGTTGTAGTGTTGTGGCAATGTGTTGAGTGGATTCGGGTGGTGGTGTTCATTGACCGATGGCTCCCTTTAGGACAGTAACCGGACAACGGCACCGAAGTTGAAGTGTTGTGGCAATGTGTTGAGTGGATTGGAGTAGTCATGGTGGTGGAGCGATTGCTCCCTTTAGGACAGTAACCGGACAACGGCACCGGAGTTGTAGTGTTGTGGCAATGTGTTGAGTGGATTCGGGTGGTGGTGTTCATTGACCGATGGCTCCCTTTAGGACAGTAACCGGACAACGGCACCGGAGTTGTAGTGTTGTGGCAATGTGTTGAGTGGATTGGAGTAGTCATGGTGGTGGAGCGATTGCTCCTCTATGGACAATAACCGGACAACGGCACCGCAGTTGTAGTGTTGTGGCAATCTGTTGAGTGGATTCGGGTGGTGGTGTTCATTGACCGATGGCTCCCTTTAGGACAGTAACCGGACAACGGCACCGGAGTTGTAGTGTTGTGGCAATGTGTTGAGTGGATTCGGGTGGTGGTGTTCATTGACCGATTGCTCCTCTATGGACAATAACCGGACAACGGCACCGGAGTTGTAGTGTTGTGGCAATGTGTTGAGTGGATTCGGGTGGTGGTGTTCATTGACCGATGGCTCCCTTTAGGACAGTAACCGGACAACGGCACCGGAGTTGTAGTGTTGTGGCAATGTGTTGAGTGGATTCGGGTGGTGGTGTTCATTGACCGATGGCTCCCTTTAGGACAGTAACCGGACAACGGCACCGGAGTTGTAGTGTTGTGACAATGTGTTGAGTGGATTCTGGTGGTGGTGTTCATTGACCGATGGCTCCTCAATGGACAATAACCGGACAACGGCACCGGAGTTGTAGTGTTGTGGCAATGTGTTGAGTGGATTCGGGTGGTGGTGTTCATTGACCGATTGCTCCTCTATGGACAATAACCGGACAACGGCACCGGAGTTGTAGTGTTGTGGCAATGTGTTGAGTGGATTGGAGTAGTCATGGTGGTGGAGCGATTGCTCCTCTATGGACAATAACCGGACAACGGCACCGGAGTTGTAGTGTTGTGGCAATGTGTTGAGTGGATTGGAGTAGTCATGGTCATCGATCGATTGCTCCTCTACTGGACAATCACCCGCCCAACGCACCTAGGAGTTTCCCTAGTCTTGTGCATTGTGTTCAGTCGATTCTGGCCAGCTGGACAATATCCAAACTGTGCACCTGATCTGTCAAAGTGTCACACTGAAAGTCATGATAACTCAAACGGGCCAAGTTGCGTTGCCACTCTAGTTTGCCAACCAATCAAACATAAAAGACAGAATTGCAAAAATTCATTTTATTGTTATATTTTAAAGTACAGAAGATTGCCGAGCTTATTTAAAACTAAGAGTACAATATACTCGAAATAAAGAAAAAAACATTGAAAATTGGATAGAAGTAGGAGAAAAGAACTTAAGCGAAACCATAAAAAAACAAAAGGATTTCACTTAAGTGTGTTCAGTGTAGATAGTTGAGAATGTGAAAAGTGTAACAATTGGGTCTGTGTATGAAAGAGTGTATATAAGCTCACCTATTTGGCAATCACTGTTGAACGTTTACAATTACTCCGTAGTGGCATCGTCTTGAGGAGCTTCTTGTTGATCGAACATGCTCTCATTGTAAAAGAGCTCCACTGAATCAGACCAGACCAAAGTGCAAGGAAGCGAATCCCCAGTATCCTGTGATTCCTGAGAATACCACGACATTTCCGTCCAGTCATGGGGGCTTCGTCGCGGTTCTTCAAGCATCGGGCGAAACGATGAAGTTGAAGCATTAGACTCCTCACTTGGGCTTGATGCCTCACCACGAGCAGGGATTTCCATAGTGTCGATATCCTCATTGAAACGAACACCGCGAGGACGGGTGGGCTCAGAAATAATGTTGTCGTTGAAACGTACACCACGAGCAGCGCGAGCAGGGCGCAAGGCAGAAGTTAAAGCCTTGGCTTGGCCACCAGAACAACCTTCAACCGGTCCTTGCTGAGCAGAAGTAGACGCCACGGCTGGGCCGCCAAAAGCAACTTGCATCGGTACTTGTTGGGCAGAAGTTCCGGGAGCAAACACTGGAGCAGTAACACCTTCACCAGATCCGGACACATCAACAGACTGTTCGTGGGCCACCGTCTCCACCATAGTAGTGACAACGCCAGCGGAAGCCGACATGAAGTCCGGCGACGTATCAGTTCGCAGTTCAAAGCCAATAGAGTCATCAGACAAGATGGTGCAAAGCTCAATAGATTTCTTTGGCGGAGCGCCAGGTGACTTCACTTTTGGAAAACTAGTGTCCAAGCTGATGGACATTGGAAGCCCGGAGCTGGCAGACGAATCAACTTGCATCTTGGGAGGAGATGCAGTGACGAGGGGCGATTTCATAAGAAAACTAGAGACCTTACTGCCCTCAGCACTAATCGACATCGGCGAGGAAGAATCGGCAGGAGCGCCAACTTGCGAAATAACTAAAGAAGATTCGATTGCAAAAGCGCGCAAGAGAGGGTTGTGAGACATACCTGAAAATGACGGAGCGACCATCTTCTCAACGTACTTGGTGTGCAACTGCTTTGAGGCAACAGTCCCCGCCCCCCCCCCTCCCCCCCCCCCCCCCCCCCCCCCCCCCCCCCCCCCCCCCCCCCCCCCCCTTTGGGACGAGGAGGTGGTGAGGACCTCAAATTGCCGAAACGATTCCTTGGCAGCAGCAAGAGAAGCCAATTCGCTGGAGTCATCACTAGACATAGCACTTTGGCTGTTGGCCGGCGCAGCAGTTGAAGCGGTGTCACCAACAGTAGCGACACTTGAAGCAGCACTAGCCATAGGAGCGCCAACTTGCGAAATAGCTACAGAAGATTCGATTGCAAAAGAGCTCAAGAGAGGGTTGTGCGACATACCTGCAATCACTGGAGTGACAACATCAATATGGGTGGTGCGCAATTGTTTTGAGGCAACAACTTTGGGACGAGCAGATGGTGGAACGGGCACGGCGAACACTTCAGCACTTTCGCTAGTGGCGAGCACAGAAGATGAAGTTACGGCACCAATAGCTTCCGAAGTCGATGGCTCCACAGAGATTTCTTCCGCATCTGACGAGTCCGAATTAATGGAAATCGTACCGGGAGAAGTTGGGTCGCCCGCACCAGTCCAATTGATCATGATGGTGGACTCATCAGTGGCAATCGCACGACGGCCAACGGAGCAAGTCTTGAACACCAGATCGGAAGGTTTCAAGTGAAGACGCTCAGTACCAACATGCAAGGGCGCAAAAGTACCATACTTGAGACGAGCAGACTGGTCCAATTGAGCTACCACTGGGGCAAGAAAATCCCAATTCGCGATAGCGGGAACTAAACAGCGAAGCGAGATAGGGTTCAGCCGACGTGCGATTGCACTCGGCGCACTTCGCGTCGTGCTCCTTACGCCCAAAGGCATCAGCCGTAATCCACATGAAAGAGTTCTAGAGTAGAGTAAGCGCATTGACACAATAACCTAAAGATGGACAAACAAATGTCTACTTACGGTTCCAGTCGGAATGGCCACCAGATAGCGTCCGGGAATGCGAACACCAGCAGAATCCAACGCGAAAGCGTGCATAACGCGTTTACCGAAGTACAGCTTGTTGATCACAGACCGATCCTGACGGTAGACCAACTTATCCAGTTCGACCTGATTCAGTGGCTTGAGAGGATTGTCCTTCCGGACGATGTACTGGTACATCATAGACAGTTCAAAAGGTCCAATCTGGGTGTAGAGGTCGAGAAGCATCTGAGCATGGGACTCAGGCATCACGAGATCCAAACACTTCCGAGACACAAGTGCATCGCCGGTGATCTTGACATCAACACGGCCCATCTTCGAGTGAAGGCGAGGGAACTGGCGGAAGTGTTCATTGTAGCCTTTGCACTTACATCCAGCAATATTGACGAACGGCATAATCGAGCCTAATATCAATAGAAGATAAAGAGAAAGTGAGTCAAATAGTACAACCCAAAAATGGTATAACACAAGTAAACAGAGTGAGAGAGAGAATATGTCCTAGGACAAATGTCTAATTGGAGCAACCCCGAAGGAGAAAACGTCCAACCCACAGTGCCCAAGTGAACCCAATACACCTTTTATGTCACTATCCCATGGCCAGGTATATCAGGCAAGAGAGTACAAAGCCAAAAAGGTGGAATCAACTCTGCACCTGTGTTGGTCAAAGGATAGCCCAGTGACGGTAAAGGCGCCAAGCACCGACTGTCCTGTGGCCCGGCCCGTGACTGACTGAGGGACTCATAGTTCCCAAAGAAGTTCCCGTGGGCTGTGGTGGTGGTGGAAAGATTGGTCCACCCACACGGAACCAGTGCACCTAGAGCAATATGGATTAAACAGGGAGATATTCCATTGACCACAGAAGAGAGCTATGAGTGCAATAGGGAGTAATACAGTCTCAACCGCTGCACCAGAGTCTCAAAACATGCAACATCATCATCATCAACAGAGATGATGATGAGACTGTGAGAGAGAGAATGGCACCCCCACACCGAACCATGGCACATAGATCACTTCTGATTGCATAGAGAGATAGTCCAAGGGCACGAGAAGACAGTCGTGAGTGCAATTGGGAGCAATCCAGTGTCAACAGCTGCACCTGGGCCCCAAAACACACAACATCATCATCATCAACAGAGATGATGATGAGACTGTGAGAGAGAGAGAGAGAATGCCACCCCCACACCGAACCATGGCACATAGATCACTTCTGATTGCATAGAGAGATAGTCCAAGAGCACGAGAAGACAGTCGTGAGTGCAATTGGGAGCAATCCAGTGTCAACAGCTGCACCTGGGCCCCAAAACACACAACATCATCATCATCAACAGAGATGATGATGAGACTGTGAGAGAGAGAATGGCACCCCCACACCGAACCATGGCACATAGATCACTTCTGATTGCATAGAGAGATAGTCCAAGAACACGAGAAGACAGTCGTGAGTGCAATTGGGAGCAATCCAGTGTCAACAGCTGCACCTGGGCCCCAAAACACACAACATCATCATCATCAACAGAGATGATGATGAGACTGTGAGAGAGAGAGAGAGAATGCCACCCCCACACCGAACCATGGCACATAGATCACTTCTGATTGCATAGAGAGATAGTCCAAGAGCACGAGAAGACAGTCGTGAGTGCAATTGGGAGCAATCAAGTGTCAACAGCTGCACCTGGGCCCCAAAACACACAACATCATCATCATCAACAGAGATGATGATGAGACTGTGAGAGAGAGAGAGAATGCCACCCCCACACCGAACCATGGCACATAGATCACTTCTGATTGCATAGAGAGATAGTCCAAGAGCACGAGAAGACAGTCGTGAGTGCAATTGGGAGCAATCCAGTGTCAACAGCTGCACCTGGGCCCCAAAACACACAACATCATCATCATCAACAGAGATGATGATGAGACTGTGAGAGAGAGAGAATGCCACCCCCACACCGAACCATGGCACATAGATCACTTCTGATTGCATAGAGAGATAGTCCACAGACCACAGAAGAGAGCTATGAGTGCAATAGGGAGCAATCCAGTCTCAACCGCTGCACCAGAGTCTCAAAACACACAACATCATCATCATCAACAGAGATGATGATGAGACTGTGAGAGAGAGAGAATGCCACCCCCACACCGAACCATGGCACATAGATCACTTCTGATTGCATAGAGAGATAGTCCAAGAGCACGAGAAGACAGTCGTGAGTGCAATTGGGAGCAATCCAGTGTCAACAGCTGCACCTGGGCCACAAAACACACAACATCATCATCATCATCAGAGATGATGAAGAGACTGTAAGTGAGAGATTGACGAAAACCCCTATACAGACATAGTCGACTTGTTAAACCTAATTGACCCATTTTGGAACTTTCTGGAACACTTGGACACTAGGGAGTGTCATGGTTGGATAGAGCGCCCTCGAAACCCCCTAAACAGACATAGTCGATTTGTTAAACCTAATTGACCCATTTTGGAACCTTCTGGATCACTAGGACACTCGGGATGTCACGGTGGATAGAAGCCTCGAAACCCCCTATACAGACATAGTCGATTTGTTAAACCTAATTGACCCATTTTGGAACCTTCTGGATCACTAGGACACTCGGGAGTGTCACGGCTGGATAGAGCGCCCTCGAAAACCCCTATACAGACATAGTCGACTTGTTAAACCTAATTGACCCATTTTGGAACCTTCTGGATCACTAGGACACTCGTGAGTATCACGGCTGGATTCCCCACCCTCGAAAACCCCTATACAGACATAGTCGACTTGTTAAACCTAATTGACCCATTTTGGAACCTTCTGGATCACTAGGACACTCGGGAGTGTCACGGCTGGATTGCCCACCCTCGAAAACCCCTATACAGACATAGTCGACTTGTTAAACCTAATTGACCCATTTTGGAACCTTCTGGATCACTAGGACACTCGTGAGTATCACGGCTGGATTGCCCACCCACGAAAACCCCTATACAGACATAGTAGACTTGTTAAACCTAATTGACCCATTTTGGAACCTTCTGGATCACTAGGACACTCGTGAGTATCACGGCTGGATTGCCCACCCACGAAAACCCCTATACAGACATAGTAGACTTGTTAAACCTAATTGACCCATTTTGGAACCTTCTGGATCACTAGGACACTCGTGAGTATCACGGCTGGATTGCCCACCCACAAAAACCCCTATACAGACATAGTAGACTTGTTAAACCTAATTGACCCATTTTGGAACCTTCTGGATCACTAGGACACTCGTGAGTATCACGGCTGGATTGCCCACCCTCGAAAACCCCCTATACAGACATAGTCATTACAACAAACGAGAACACACTGTAGATCAACCAGCAGTACACTGTAGGATCTTCTCGATCATTCCCGAACGCAAGGACAGTCACACAGAGTAAACAGATCCCCCCTCACTCACATGGCAACACATGACAGCAGTGGCGTTTAGATATATACGCCGGTGAGTCGGATACGTCCTCTGTGTAGAGCACAAGGACGGTCACACCGAAAGATCATAGCCTCCTTACTCACATGACAACATATGACAGCAGTGGCGTTTATAGCTGTACGCCGGTGAGTCAGTTACGTCCTCTGTGTACACCACCAGGAGAGAGAGGTTGTATTGCTGGTGATGATGTTGTCAACTTGACTCGACTATAAACAAAGTTCAGTGGAGGGCGCTGCTGCCCATTCAGTTTGGCATTAGGTTGGGTGATTATTGGAAGAGCCCATATAGTGAGGTGCGCTGCAACCCAAACCAAAACTCAGTCAACAGATCGGTGTTGACAACTTTGAGTGAAGGAATCGCTCGCCCAAGCGAAACCATTGCACTTAGATCTTATCTGATTGGACAGGGAGATAGATAATGAACACGAGAAGAGGGTCGTGAGTGCAAATCTGGTCCAAATACGCCCAAACAATGCACCTGGAGCGCCAAAGATGGTACTGAGACTCAGTCAACAGAACGATCAACACAACTTTGAGTGAAGGAATCACCTGCCCAAGCGAAACCATTGCACTTAGATCATATCTGATTGCACAGGGAGATAGCCCATGAACACGAGAAGAGAGTCGTGAGTGCAAATCTGGTCGATATACGCCCAAACATTGCTCCAGGAACGCCAAAGATGGCGCATAGACTCAATCAATAGAGTGCAATGTTGGATAGGACAAAAAAGCAACAAGAAGTGTCGTGACTTACCGATAGATGAGCGGAGATGGTGACAAACAGTGAGCTGAACTGCTGTTATGATGGACAGGTCGAGGGAGTGAGGTAGAGTGGTGTTCCAATTGGAATAAAGCACAATAAACAGGATAAAGTGGTGAATTAGTGGTGTTGAAGTTTGAGCACTCGGTGACGGTGATGGAACTTACGGAGCGACTGTTGAGTGGCACAGATCGACGCGCGTGGATGAGACGAGAAGATGGGTGGTCGGATGGTCCAAATCGATGGATCCAAAGTGGAATGACGAGGATATTAAGTTTGAGTATTGCGGAGATATAGAGAACACGATGTTAACACGAGGACGAACGAGACACAACAGACCGAAACAGCGTGGTGCGATCGGTGGAGTTGGACTGGCGAAGCGAACACGCATGCGCGAGAATGCACTGTGAAAGGTACAGAGCAGGACGGTGGAGGTGCCGTGTGACTGTGGAGGGGAGCGCGCGCGCTGTTCAATAAGTATGCAGACACGCAGTCCTGTACAGCAGACGTTGGCAAAGTTGTGTGTGCCTGTTGGGAGCTACTTATTGAACACCTCGCCATACACGCTCAATGTGTTTGTGGAAGTGGTGCTGCCAATCTGTCACTGCGGTGAGATGTGCTCTAGCGAAGAGGGAACGAGGTGGAGGGGTCCTTTACCTGTGCAGTGTGAGTGGTGCTGCCAATCTGTCACTGCGGTGTGATGTAGCGGAGAGAGATCGAGGTGGAGTTGCAGGCCAGTGAAGTGGGGTGGTGGCTGCTAGTAAAAACGAGCCGGGTCTGAAAGCGAGTAGCACAGGCCACTGTGACTGCTGCTGTGGTAGGAGGCCGGCGCGCACAGTTGATCGCCTAGGTGGTGGTGTCAGTGTGTAGGGCTGCAAAACTCTGTCTCTGCGGAGAGCGGTGGCGTTCGCCTGTGTACATATGTTCGAGCACGCTTTCTCTTCGACAACGATGGTCGAACGAAGGTGCGTTCGACGGACATGCGCACAAATACACAACGCGTTGTTCGGTGGAGACGGCGATGTTGATGGTATGCGGGCATGAGTCGGTCTGTCCGTCTGCACGATGACGTCATGCGTGAGTGACTGTGCGCTGATGCTGCTGCCGTATGGCAATGGTTGCAGTGTCGCTCATTGCATTGCACAGTGGCGTTGCATGTGTTGATTGCAGTTGATATTGGCGATGTTGCACTTGTGGTGCAATGGTTGCAATGCCGCTGATTGCACCGAATTGTCTGTGCTTGTGCACATGTTCCAGTACTGCTGCAATGGCATTGGTGCTGTTGGGACCATGCTGATGATGCCTACGATGACCAGGCAGTGTCAACACGTTCCGGAGGTGGTGTTGGCGGCACAGGTAATCACAAGGGCTCGTGTCCGTACGTGTTGGCGCCAATGGGGTTGTGGTGATGCTGGTTACGGTGAACGGGAGCTGTGTGTGGACCATGTGCGAGTGCACTGGCGCCGTTCGGGTGACGGTGGTGCTGGTTACGGTGACCGGGAGCTGTGTGTGGACCATGTGCGAGTGCACTGGCGCCAATGGGGTTGTGGTGGTGCTGGTGGCAGTGACCGGGAGCTGTGTGTGGACCATGTGCGAGTGCACTGGCGCCAATGGGGTTGTGGTGGTGCTGGTGGCAGTGACCGGGAGCTGTGTGTGGACCATGTGCGAGTGCACTGGCGCCAATGGGGTTGTGGTGGTGCTGGTGGCAGTGACCGGGAGCTGTGTGTGGACCATGTGCGAGTGCACTGGCGCCGTTCGGGTGACGGTGGTGCTGGTGGCAGTGACCGGGAGCTGTGTGTGGACCATGTGCGAGTGCACTGGCTCCTTTCGGGTGACGGTGGTGATGGTTACGATGACCGGGAGTTGTGTGTGGACCATGTGCGAGTGCACTGGCTCCCTTTCGGGTGACGGTGGTGATGGTTACGATGACCGGGAGCTGTGTGTGGACCATGTGCGAGTGCACTGGCTCCTTTCGGGTGACGGTGGTGATGGTTACGATGACCGGGAGCTGTGTGTGGACCATGTGCGAGTGCACTGGCTCCTTTCGGGTGACGGTTGTGATGGTTACGATGACCGGGAGCTGTGTGTGGACCATGTGCGAGTGCACTGGCTCCTTTCGGGTGACGGTGGTGATGGTTACGATGACCGGGAGCTGTGTGTGGACCATGTGCGAGTGCACTGGCGCCGTTCGGGTGACGGTGGTGCTGGTGGCAGTGACCGGGAGCTGTGTGTGGACCATGTGCGAGTGCACTGGTGCCGTTCGGGTGACGGCGGTGCTGGTGGCAGTGACCGGGAGCTGTGTGTGGACCATGTGCGAGTGCACTGGCTCCTTTCGGGTGACGGTGGTGATGGTGGCAGTGACCAGGAGCTGTCAGTGGACCATGTGCGAGTGTACTGGCGCCAACGGGGTGGTGGTGGTGCTGGTTATGATTATCGGGCAGTGTCACGGGAGCCTGTCCATGTGGTCTGGTGCTGATGGGGCTGTGCTGGTGATGGTTACGGTGACCGGGAGCTGTCAGTGGATCGTATGCGACTGTACTGGCGCCAACGGGGTGGTGGTGGTGCTGGTTATGGTTATCGGGCAGTGTCACGGGAGCCTGTCCATGTGGTCTTGTGCTGGTGGAGCTGTGCTGGTGATGGTTACGGTGACCGGGAGCTGTCAGTGGATCGTATGCGACTGTACTGGCGCCAACGGGGTGGTGGTGGTGCTGGTTATGGTTATCGGGCAGTGTCACGGGAGCCTGTCCATGTGGTCTTGTGCTGGTGGGGCTGTGCTGGTGCTGGTTATGATTATCGGGCAGTGTCACGGGAGCCTGTCCATGTGGTCTGGTGCTGATGGGGCTGTGCTGGTGCTGGTTATGATGATCGGGCAGTGTCACGGGAGCCTGTCCATGTGATCTGGTGCTGATGGGGCTGTGCTGGTGCTGGTTATGATGATCGGGCAGTGTCACGGGAGCCTGTCCATGTGGTCTTGTGCTGGTGGGGCTGTGCTGGTGCTGGTTATGATGATCGGGCAGTGTCACGGGAGCCTGTCCATGTGGTCTTGTGCTGGTGGGGCTGTGCTGGTGCTGGTTATGATGATCGGGCAGTGTCACGGGAGCCTGTCCATGTGGTCTGGTGCTGGTGGGGGCTGTGCTGGTGCTGGTTATGATGATCGGGCAGTGTCACGGGAGCCTGTCCATGTGGTCTTGTGCTGGTGGGGCTGTGCTGGTGCTGGTTATGATGATCGGGCAGTGTCACGGGAGCCTGTCCATGTGGTCTTGTGCTGGTGGGGCTGTGCTGGTGCTGGTTATGATTATCGGGCAGTGTCACGGGAGCCTGTCCATGTGGTCTTGTGCTGGTGGGGCTGTGCTGGTGCTGGTTATGATTATCGGGCAGTGTCACGGGAGCCTGTCCATGTGGTCTTGTGCTGGTGGGGCTGTGCTGGTGCTGGTTATGATGATCGGGCAGTGTCACGGGAGCCTGTCCATGTGGTCTTGTGCTGGTGGGGCTGTGCTGGTGCTGGTTATGATGATCGGGCAGTGTCACGGGAGCCTGTCCATGTGGTCTGGTGCTGATGGGGCTGTGCTGGTGCTGGTTATGATGATCGGGCAGTGTCACGGGAGCCTGTCCATGTGGTCTTGTGCTGGTGGGGCTGTGCTGGTGCTGGTTATGATTATCGGGCAGTGTCACGGGAGCCTGTCCATGTGGTCTTGTGCTGGTGGGGCTGTGCTGGTGCTGGTTATGATGATCGGGCAGTGTCACGGGAGCCTGTCCATGTGGTCTTGTGCTGGTGGGGCTGTGCTGGTGCTGGTTATGATTATCGGGCAGTGTCACGGGAGCCTGTCCATGTGGTCTGGTGCTGATGGGGCTGTGCTGGTGATGGTTACGGTGACCGGGAGCTGTCAGTGGATCGTATGCGACTGTACTGGCGCCAACGGGGTGGTGGTGGTGCTGGTTATGATTATCGGGCAGTGTCACGGGAGCCTGTCCATGTGGTCTTGTGCTGGTGGGGCTGTGCTGGTGCTGGTTATGATGATCGGGCAGTGTCACGGGAGCCTGTCCATGTGGTCTTGTGCTGGTGGGGCTGTGCTGGTGCTGGTTACGGTGACCGGGAGCTGTCAGTGGATCGTATGCGACTGTACTGGCGCCAACGGGGTGGTGGTGGTGCTGGTTATGATTATCGGGCAGTGTCACGGGAGCCTGTCCATGTGGTATGGTGCTGGTGGGGCTGTGCTGGTGCTGGTTACGATGACCGGGAGCTGTCAGTGCATCGTATGCGACTGTACTGGCGCCAACGGGGTGGTGGTGGTGATGGTTATGATGATCGGGCAGTGTTAATGGATTCAGGTGGTCATGGTCATCGATCGATTGCTCCTGCTCGGACAATAACCGGACAACTGCGCCCGAGTTGTAGTGTTGTGGCAATGTGTTGAGTGGATTCAGGTGGTCATGGTCATCGATCGATTGCTCCTCTATGGACAATAACCGGACAACGGCACCGGAGTTGTAGTGTTGTGGCAATGTGTTGAGTGGATTCAGGTGGTCATGGTCATCGATCGATTGCTCCAGCTCAGGCAATAACCGGACAACGGCACCGGAGTTGTAGTGTTGTGGCAATGTGTTGAGTGGATTCAGGTGGTCATGGTCATCGATCGATTGCTCCTGCTCGGACAATAACCGGACAACTGCACCCGAGTTGTAGTGTTGTGGCAATGTGTTGAGTGGATTCAGGTGGTCATGGTCATCGATCGATTGCTCCTGCTCGGACAATAACCGGAAAACTGCACCCGAGTTGTAGTGTTGTGGCAATGTGTTGAGTGGATTAAGGTGGTCATGGTCATCGATCGATTGCTCCAGCTCAGGCAATAACCGGACAACGGCACCGGAGTTGTAGTGTTGTGGCAATGTGTTGAGTGGATTCGGGTGGTGGTGTTCATTGACCGATTGCTCCTCTTTGGACAATAACCGGACAACTGCACCCGAGTTGTAGTGTTGTGGCAATGTGTTGAGTGGATTCAGGTGGTCATGGTCATCGATCGATTGCTCCTGCTCTGACAATAACCGGACAACTGCACCCGAGTTGTAGTGTTGTGGCAATGTGTTGGAGTGGATTCGGGTGGTCATGGTCATCGATCGATTGCTCCTGCTCTGACAATAACCGGACAACTGCACCCGAGTTGTAGTGTTGTGGCAATGTGTTGAGTGGATTCAGGTGGTCATGGTCATCGATCGATTGCTCCTGCTCGGACAATAACCGGACAACTGCACCCGAGTTGTAGTGTTGTGGCAATGTGTTGAGTGGATTCGGGTGGTCATGGTCATCGATCGATTGCTCCTGCTCGGACAATAACCGGACAACTGCACCCGAGTTGTAGTGTTGTGGCAATGTGTTGAGTGGATTCGGGTGGTCATGGTCATCGATCGATTGCTCCTGCTCGGACAATAACCGGACAACGGCACCGGAGTTGTAGTGTTGTGGCAATGTGTTGAGTGGATTCGGGTGGTGGTGTTCATTGACCGATTGCTCCTCTATGGACAGTAACCGGACAACGGCACCGGAGTTGTAGTGTTGTGGCAATGTGTTGAGTGGATTCAGGTGGTCATGGTCATCGATCGATTGCTCCCTTTAGGACAGTAACCGGACAACGGCACCGGAGTTGTAGTGTTGTGGCAATGTGTTGAGTGGATTCGGGTGGTCATGGTCATCGATCGATTGCTCCCTTTAGGACAGTAACCGGACAACGGCACCGGAGTTGTAGTGTTGTGGCAATGTGTTGAGTGGATTCGGGTGGTGGTGTTCATTGACCGATTGCTCCTCTATGGACAATAACCGGACAACTGCACCCGAGTTGTAGTGTTGTGGCAATGTGTTGAGTGGATTCAGGTGGTCATGGTCATCGATCGATTGCTCCCTTTAGGACAGTAACCGGACAACGGCACCGGAGTTGTAGTGTTGTGGCAATGTGTTGAGTGGATTCGGGTGGTGGTGTTCATTGACCGATTGCTCCCTTTAGGACAGTAACCGGACAACGGCACCGGAGTTGTAGTGTTGTGGCAATGTGTTGAGTGGATTCAGGTGGTCATGGTCATCGATCGATTGCTCCTGCTCGGACAATAACCGGACAACTGCACCCGAGTTGTAGTGTTGTGGCAATGTGTTGAGTGGATTCAGGTGGTCATGGTCATCGATCGATTGCTCCTGCTCGGACAATAACCGGACAAAGGCACCGAAGATGGAGTGATGTATGCATGTGCCGATTGGATTGCGATTGTCGCCGTGACACAATCCTTCGCCGAGATGTTAATTGTCCATTGTGTGTGAGCTGTGTGTTTTGTTTGCTGTTATTGTGAGGTTGGCCGGTCCCGGCGGCTGCAATAATGTTCCTCCCAGTGCTGTCATCGTTTGTGCCAAGCAATGTGTGCACCTAAATGGATGTGTTCGGCCCGTGCATCTGGCTCGTTACATTTGCACTGCAACACTGCCAGTCGACGACATAGCATGTGTAGAGTATGGAAGAGACTGGCGGCAATGTGAACTGCACGTACATGAGACTGTGTCTGTTCAGCCAGAACACTACACACATGCAACACATCGTCTTTCCACTGCGTACTCACTCACACGACACTTGTCACCCATTAACCTCAAGTGTGTGCCCATGCAAGAGACAATGCCCATCACTTGCTCATTCTGAATGTGATTTCACTTGGTAGTCGATGTGCTAGTCGAGGTGTTAGCGGTGGTTTCTGGTTGACGAGAACAGAGGTGTAAGGTGAACGAGTGAGAGTGGGCCTCCCTGACTGGTGGGCAATGTTCAGCTCGAGTAGTACAATCTGAATGGACATTAGAACGCCCGGTTTAAGGTGTAAGAGTTTTTCTGTGACCAGCTAACAATCAGTGAAGCTATTTCTAACAATTTATTAATGGCATTCTATTGCTCTCACTCCATCATCTCAAGCCAATCGAGTGAATTAATCGATGCCTTTTGAATTGATCTTGTTCGTTGGCGCACTCTGTCAACTGTCACTCACCCAGTGAATTGGTGTGGTCCTTTCTGTGGCAACCGCGCTTGCTCACAGGGGAAATAAGGATACAAGGAGGCGAAAGGCTTCAGACGTTTACTAGCTCAAAGAGAGGTCACTGGTCACGCGGGACCGAAAGGTTATCTTGGGACTGAACTCAGCAGTCGCGATCGAACGATGCCAACAGTGGCGACAGGCTCGCCTTTAAATAGCTGGTCTCGATGGCTTCGAGTTCGATCGTTCTGTTCGAACTTCCTGTTACGAGTTTGACTCGTGACATCTTGGCCAGGCCCACCACCATCGGGTCGGAGATGCTCGGGAACGGGACCAGCCTGGAACATCTTTGGCGCACGGGGCCACCATGCGAACGAGTCCACCGGTTGGTCGGTCCAATACTGGTCAGCTTCGGGATGACGAGATTCACAGGCCATACGTCGAAGGTGCCAGAAGAATACCGCCCACTTGAACCGAATGTGGAGGTAGAAGGAGATGAGCATTGACAGGTCCGTGACGAGTTGGACGCACTTCAGGAGACTCTTGAGGCCGATTGTCCAATCTGTCTTGACTTGGGCTAGACCAGGCGACCTGGGTGCGCTTGCATCTCTGCATCCAATCCGGAGGTTAGTCTTGCTAATTCTGAACTTGATCGAACGAGCGTTAGTCCACTTTGACTGTGAGTCCACGAGGATTGGCGTAAGATGTTCCGTCATGAGTGGCCCTGGGTCCACAACGAATGTCTTGATACTCGGGAGTGCGCGTGGTGTCTTGCTGATCTTGTCTGGGTCGATAAGTCGAACGGACATTCCACTAGACGAAGTCTCTGCTTCGAGGGTTCCAACTTGGTCCAAGGTCTTCCAGACCTGTTTGTTGTCCTCGATGGTGAGCTTCGGTTCGATCGTGGTCTTCCAGTCGTTCGTGTCGACTCCCATTTGACCAGCGTCCACGCTCACTGGACGAGTCTCATTGACTTCATTGCAGTCGGTGCCCTCACGGGGGAACTTCAGATCTACCGTCACCGGTGGACGATCTTGGTCACGCGTCGTGCTCGTATCCAAAGGACTGACATCCAGACGCGGCTGAGCGATCTCGTACTTGATGGGACTTGGCTCTGGGATATACAAGTTTCGATCTAGATAGACAGGATCCACGTTTAGTATTACGGGATATGTCTTGATGTAGGCCTCGCGTTGAGGTGGTTCTCCTTGTGGTACGTCCGGTCGAGAAGTGGTTGTCGATCGGTCTTGACCATTCAGTGTCGCTGTACCTCTCTTGCGTACATGTGCTGGTTCACCAAACACCGGGTCGCGCGACTGGTTCTCCTGTCGGGTTTCTGGTCGTGACTGATCTTGACGAGTTGGTCTTGGTTGAGCTGGTACTGGTATAGGATCTGGCACCTGGTATCGAGGTCGAACAGGTGGTGTCATCGGGTGACTCTCTGGTGACACGTGCCTATCTTGCCCCCGATCCAAGTAAGGTCGCTCTTGTTGTCGGTGTTCCATCCGAGGAGTCTCGTCGTCGAATTTGTTCCATCGCTGGTCCTTCTCCCAAAGAGAACCTTCCCAGCCCCCGGCGTACGGCTCGTCTTGGGACCACGGGCACCGATCAGACGAATGGCCATACCCGTCACAGACCACGCACGACTCTCTCGGGCCAGGGCTCGTTGTTGACTGACGGACATTGGTGAACCTGGTCGGTAGGTAAGGCTGATCAGGCGGTTTCGGTCGCTGAGGTGCGGCTCGTTCCTGAATTGGAGGTCCATTATCGGCGATGTACTGTTCCGTGCCTTCGATTTGCACCAGAAGTTCGTTGATGAATTCATCCAACGTCTCCACTTTAGGTCGTTTCACATTGATAGCGTGTTGGCACTGTGCAGGAAGAACCTTTCTGAGAGCGGACATGACATCGGAATGGATGTAGCCCTCATTCAGTTTCAATTGACGTGCTTGGGTCAACGTCAAGCTTGCGGTGGACCACAACTCACGCAAGGCAACGACATCGAATCTGTCATTGATCTTTTTGATTTTCTTAAGTTGCCCGTTGAAGGCGGCCTTTTGGACTTGTGGGTTCTCATAGTAGGTTCTCATATTTTCCACCACTTGGCAGTAACTTGTCTTGGTGGGCATCAAGTCCTTGACCCAACGAGTAGCAGGTCCAACCAGACATTGTTCGAGCCGGACGCCTTTCTCGATGTAGCACACATTCTTGTTGGAGTGTACCAACGCGTTGTACTTTGGCCAAAACGTGAGCCACTTGTACACTTGGTCGTCGAACGTCGGGAGCGGCAGATCCCTCAGACTCAAAACAGCATTCTCGCATTCGTCTGAACTCGGTGGAGTTGACCCGATCGAACGTCGTTCGTCCACCAATTCGAAAGTCACCGTCTGGTGGTCATGTGAGGACGTGGCGATTACGTGTTGTTCCAACAGAGGCGGTTCTTGACCACTCAGCAGAGGTTCTGCTCTTGGCGTCACCGGAGGTCGTTCTTGTGCGAGAGGACGCACTTGGCTCGATGCACCACTCGGTTGGTCTTCCTCGAACTGACAGGCCATCAAGACAGATTCGATCTTGACGTCGATGTCTTCGGTTTCTTGTGACGCGATCAGATCGCTCTCTGATTCCAACAAGTAATCCACCTCGAGGAGCTCCCTGACTAAGCTGAAGTACTCCACCTTGGTAGGCTTGATCCCAAATCGGAGAGCACGGATCCACAGGTCCACCACTCGGTGCAGTTCAAGGCGGCGCTTTGACAGAACGGTCTTGGTCGCTGGCGACAACGTTCCATCCTGGAGACGCTCGATCTTGATCTTCGGAATGGGATACCCGGATACCGGCGGTGGTGCCTCCATCTTGTGGCAACCGCGCTTGCTCACAGGGGAAATAAGGATACAACGAGGCGAAAGGCTTCAGACGTTTACTAGCTCAAAGAGAGGTCACTGGTCACGCTGGACCGAACGGTTATCTTGGGACTGAACTCAGCAGTCGCGATCGAACGATGCCAACAGTGGCGACAGGCTCGCCTTTAAATAGCTAGTCTCGATGGCTTCGAGTTCGATCGTTCTGTTCGAACTTCCTGTTACGAGTTTGACTCGTGACACTTTCCATTGAGATATGTCTTACCATCCAATCACCAACTGGGCGAGGCCAACTTACCTAGATCGATGATCGAGGTGTAGTGCCACTTTGACCGTACTCGAGTGTCGTGGTGATGGGCTATGATGAGAATGGTAATGAGATGATTTATGATTGAGATTGTGTCCATATCGACATGGTTGTACTCAGTAATTACTTTGAAGTTTGAACTGGCAAAGGTGGACAGGTGAGAATGTGTTTGTGTGTGTGAGACTTGAGTTGCCATCAAATACAATTAGAAAATGACAAAGTGCACACAGGTCACTTCCAAATGAACAGCCGGACTGAATGTTGGCTTGGTACTTGTTGGTGTGCGTTGGTGTGGTGTTGTGGATAAGGGCGCAAAATCGGTCTGACGCGTGGCTATTTATGCATATCGAACAGCAAATTAGCCTTATGTGGTATCTACTCGGATCGTTCCTGCCTGCCACTGCAAGTGTTGGTTAACTATGCAACCATCAGTGGCAACAGTAAAGCAATCCCCCATATGAGCTACAGTCTCCCTTTATTTGAATGCTTTGCACACACATTCACTGGTTCCTCTTGGTTCCTGTCATTGAATTATGGGCCAATTAATAGACTGACTGATTTGGCATATTAATGTAACTGACAATGCTGGTTAGTGCACAAAACAGTGTGTGCTATGTCATTAAAAACCGTGAGTTAGTGCCACTGATGGTGGTGCCCGTATTGCATGGCTATGCAGACAATGTGTGTGTGTGTGTGTGTGTGTGTGTGTGTGTGTGTGTGTGTGTGTGTGTGTGTGCCTCTGTGGCTACTAATTAGTACATTGATGTGATCTGCATGTTGGACACTAATATTTCACCAAACCGCTCACTACCAGGAACATAGAAATGACCACAATGCTGCAGATAATAGACAATTGACAATGTCAAGACATCATTTCGGTGAGTTCGGTGTGGCCAGGCAATAGCCACTGATGGCTGTGCTTGTCGCATTTTTTCGCAACCTCAAGAAGTGCCTGTTAACCTGGCTACTGAATGAGATGGTTGGCAAAGATAAAAGAACGGGTGTAGGCACTGCACAGGCTACAAATAAACTGGTCACTTGATGGATGTGTCAGTTGAAGGTATGAGACCAAGTGGGCGAACTCGTAGCCCTTGGTGACAGGCGGACTAGTCAAACATTTCTTAAAACAGTTCACGGACTACGCTTATTTACAACACTGCTTTGTTGCTGTGTTGAAAAGTGAAATATGTCTTCCTACTTGAGGTGACACTTGTCTTTGTGATGTACATCTTTGGATTGATCTACAGTAGACTACAGTAGGCATCTTGCGATCATCATCATAAAGCACACCTCTCCACCCAATGGTCTCTACTACTCTGTAGGTATGTGCTTAATGAGTTGTTTTGAATGACTATTTATTCTAATTTAGTAACCTTAACGGAGATGGTGGTGCCATCTGTTGGTTGCGCTTCTCACTAATAAATTAAATAACTATTTACTCTAATTTAGTAACCTTAACGGAGATGGTGGTGCCATCTGTTGGTTGCGCTTCTCACTAATAAATTAAATAACTATTTACTCTAATTTAGTAACCTTAACGGAGATGGTGGTGCCATCTGTTGGTTGCGCTTCTCACTAATAAATTAAATAACTATTTACTCTAATTTAGTAACCTTAACGGAGATGGTGGTGCCATCTGTTGGTTGCGCTTCTCACTGTTGTTTTGAATAACTATTTACTCTAATTTAGTAACCTTAACGGAGATGGTGGCGCCATCTGTTGGTTGCGCTTCTCACTAATAAATTAAATAACTATTTACTCTAATTTAGTAACCTTAACGGAGATGGTGGTGCCATCTGTTGGTTGCGCTTCTCACTAATAAATTAAATAACTATTTACTCTAATTTAGTAACCTTAACGGAGATGGTGGCGCCATCTGTTGGTTGCGCTTCTCACTAATAAATTAAATAACTATTTATTTTAATTTAATAACCTTAACGGAGATGGTGGCGCCATCTGTTGGTTGCCCTTCTCATTAATATATTAAATATCTTTAATTGTTAATTTATTTCCATTTACGGAGACTGTACTGTCATTTGCTAGTCGGTAACGACACCGAGCATAGAGTGTTGTGTGTTTGTGTCCTGTTCACTGTGTGCGAGTATCCTCGGGTGCCACAGTATGTTGTTCGTTGAATACACTAATTGTTTTGGCTTATGGTTGTTAGGTGTGTGTATTGCTGGTAATGCTAACCGGTCAAGTGTGTCCGTTGGTTGAGTTGGCTCAATTGACAACACAGAACAGCAGTAAGATGGTGCTGTTAGTGCAATGTTGATACCTTATACCTCCTCGGTGGCATCAATTGCACTTTGCATTCCGATCGAATGCTGGTTCATTTGACCGACTAAATCATTTAATTTCGCAACCGGCAATTCACTGCCAGAGACTGGACACTCGATGAAATCGAGTATGGCAATCACTACCACAACAACCTCCACGATTACACAATGAGTGCACAGGCACTAATCAAACAATCGAATATGCACTGGTGCAGTGGAAGTTGAACGTTTGCTCAATTGCAGTTATCGGTTTGTCGACACTAGTGAACATAATCTTCAATGGGCGCAACCATGCACACAAATACCCAAATGACTATGTGATGCATCAGTGCTAATTTACCGGCTGAATCTGTGCCAATAGTAAAAAAATCCAAATTTAGAGGAAAGGAAAAAGAATGGGCAATGTCATAAGGACAACATCCAAACAGGTGTGTATCAAAATGAGTTGGATCCCTAATGTAGAAAGGAAAACCTAACACCAACTCACGAGACATATGACAATGACGGTGGTTCATCAGGTGAAGCGGCGTGAAGAAAGTTGGATAAGGATGGCGTGGCCAGGCGAAAAAATAGAGTGTATGACAATAGTGGCAATCTGCCTATGTAGAGTGTGTCATCATTAGAATCAGTCGAATCTGTTCGAACTATCACTCGGCAGGTCAATTTCGATAAAGTTCAATTAGCCTTTGTCTACTCTTATGGGCCAACTGTCTTGCTTAGTAGTGTAGGTGTGTGCCTCTGTGCCTTTGTCAACCATTGTGGTGAAGGATAATCGAGTGAGATGAGATGCGACTTGGTGATTGAAAGTGCTCCTTGATGGACTGATGTGAGACACTTCTGGTGTGATGATGTGCCTATAATGGTAGAGGGCAACTAGTGCTCAACTTGAGGTGTCACTACCAATTAAAGTGCCCCGATACGAACGTACTTGCTGCACAGGGATTGGCTTAACCGAAAGGAGGACAGACCACTGGGCACCGTAAATGTGGATAGGCGGACACTACTTGAGTGTAAGTGCCACTTTCACAGACAAACGCAATTTTCGATTTGTCCGACCTGCGGTGCACAATACCGATTGCCACTTGCCTACACTCGGCCAAAGATCCAAAGGTCAATTGGTGAGCTAATTGCTTTCACCTCACCACCTTTGATCAAGTGATCATCATCTGTCTGTTTGTCCAATTTGTCTGTCTCTGTGTCACATCGATGGCCAGTTGCTGTCTCGAAGACAGACCGAACCAGTGCCACTGCAATCACAACATAACAACTCATGGCAACTTCTCAAATGGACCCAGTACCATGTGCCTAGCCCTAGTCCTGTCCCGGTACAAACATTCAATTGTGCTCGATGCACATAATTACATCACGTGAGCGATGGAAATACAGTTGTCCAGCTGTGCAATTGATTATTTTTAAGATTGCCATTCGTTTCAATCGTGTCGAGTGTCCAACGAATTGAATTGGCAAGTTAGTCGAGCTACTAATGGTGTTGTGTGATAAAGTCTACAGTGTACACTCTACAGTCTACACTCTACACCCACTGGTGTAACCGATCACCACTGGTCTAGTGCCACTTCCATATCCAACCGCATACACATTGGCGGATTGGCACATGGCTTCTGATGGTTACCGTTGGTGCAAAGTAAGCCACCGTTAGTGTGTGAATAATAGTGTAGAGCACAGACAGTCAACAGTAACTAGCTAGACCAGAATCTTGGTTTCATTATCCTTTGACTGGCCCTACGAATGGCTGTGGCGGTGTTGCAAGAAGGGCACAATGACAGTGCCAACAGAACAACAGCACTTTAGTCGATATTTTCCTATTTTGGCTCTGGAGTGAATCTTACACAAGCCCACCAAATCAAATGATGCTATCTAGATAAGGCGCAATGATCTCACAAACTCACGGCTGTCTGCAGTGTTAAGTCGATGCCCATTGCACCACAATCACACATGAGCCCAACAAAGCACATACTCACACGGAGAGTTGCGCCGACCTGACTACTCGTTTTTCCTCAGTATCAAGTGAGTTCTGTATCGTCAGTCGACACTCGTAATGTTTTGCTATGTTCCGTTCATATTGATTTTGTTCTTCTTTGCCCAAGCCAGTCGTTCTCTGAACGGAGACAAGTGGTCACTTCTCCAATGCTCGATGTCGTCAAGTTTGCCTCTGTTGCTTTGTTCGATAAGGAACCCCAAGGTGAGTAGTTGAGTAGAATCCATAACTCACGGAAAGAGAGCACAGTCGCTCAGTCCTATTCTTATGTGAGTATATCCGAATGTCACGGGAATGAATCCAATTGTAGATAGGTTGCTTTTGTGAGGATTCATTTGAGAGCTATCAAATCGTCGTCGAAACTGTGATTGAAGCCACAGTCGAGTGCCATACTTACATAAACTCACTAGTCGGGCCTATGCAGTACATCAATCAACCAGTGCAAGTCGCTCAATTCGAATCAAAATTGATTAGTCACTTGTGCAAGCATAGGTGAGTCGTTGGGCTTTGGCACAGTTTGGCCCAGTGAACAGTAAGACAATAGCACAACAATCAACTTCCGAGTTGCACCGGTAGATTGATACAGTGCACAGGCCCGATTTGTGAGTCTATGTCATTTGCACTAATGTGCCACCTATCTAGTGATCCTTACTCTCAGTGAAGTTGTCCTTACATGTGCATTACCATTACCGTGCCTCACCATGACTTAGTGAGAGCACCAAACCGAGTGGCCAGTCAGTCGTACGTCAGTCTTGGTCACTCTAACCGCACCAATGCACACCACCGCCATTAGCAAACTTTCATCAACTAAAGTCTTCCGAATCGGCCTCGATTTGTGGTTTTCACTTGCGCTTGTTTGTCCATTCGTTTGTTGCATTCATTAGAACAAATGATTACCTGCGGAATGACACCGACTGGCATTATCATATCTGTCACTGTCATTCATTCTATCATTACCACAGGGCACCACCCCAAGGCACATCGCCATCACACACAATATCATCACACAGGCTGCTCTATTGTTTTGGCAAAATGCGATACAGTTTCTGGATATGTAAATGAATTCACGATTTATTTATTTATTGTTGCCACTCGTAGTGCTGCTCATATGCTCGTTGTACATGCATTCACACTGCGGCCAGTTGACCAATTCGCACTTGCACAACCGATCGCTAAAATGAACAGAATTGAGCCAACACAGAGCCTCGATTTGGGAACACTGCTCGTTGGTTAGTTTCCATTAGTGCAACACAAATCTCAATATGCAGGCAAATAATGAGTACATTGTGTCTACTTGGTCGCAGGCCGATGTCATCAAAGTGATCGAAATGAGAGAGGAACGAACGATACAGTGAAGTGCACTGCAAATGGAAACGAATGTATAATTCAACCACGCAATTTGAATCACATCACAGCATGTGTCACCTGTGCTCAGACCAAAACGTTCAGTCACACTTACAAGGTGTAGGCAATGCATTAGCCCCTTTGACCACTAGGCCGAGATAGCCCACTGGTCCATCAGTGGGCACTTCGTTCGATAATCAATCAGATCATTTCTCAATCTGAGTGTTCATTTGTGCAGTGCATTGTGTGTGTCTCGCTAATTTGAAAATTCTCACATTTGCATTACAATCCACAAATAGGCGTCTACACTCAGCAATGTGGAGAATTCATTTCAAACTAATGCAGTCACTGTGTGTATGTTTCCAGTGGACGATTTGACAGATTCGGTTTGTACACAAATTGAGTTGTGTACACAAAAAGCACTACCACACAATGGCCACATTGAGCCACTGTGTGCTATAACATATGTGTATTCAATCAACTGTCCACTTCATTATTCGGTGGCCGGCCACGGGTTGAGTTAACCCTTGCGTGCTGCACACGAATGTTCATAATTGTGCCAATCAAAGCAGTGATCGGCGCTGTCCAAGAAAGGTGCTTATTGTAGGACCGAGTGGCAGTGTCGATCATAACCTTACCAAATCGGGTTACTATCTTTTCGATCAGGCACGATTAGCCACATATGAATGTTGCACCGCACCGCTAGAGCACCTTGGCACCTTGTGTGTGAGTGTGTGTTGGCATTATGCACCTCTAAGGCTTTCTTACCTGTAGAGACAGTTTGTTCAGTGTGATACATTAATTTGTCGAGAACCATTTGGCCAATCAAATGGCCGCGAACATTGTCACAATGAGTCCATTGGGCCACCGAGTGAGCCAACGAAGATGTGTTGCGTGTGGTGCGAGGAGATGTGACTTGCTATCAGATTTGGGCTCGTTGCCTACAATCACTTGAACAAGTGCGTTCCTTGTGAGGCACTACTAGCTACTGGCTACTGTTGACTGTCAGTGCAATCAACAAGCGAATAGTTCAATAGTTCACTTCTATCACTTGGGACAATCGGTCTTTGTGGTATGTAGCGCACTTGGTAGAACTATTGCTTCGCTTGTTGGTACATTCATAAACAAATGACTCAATATGGAAACGGCCGGACAGTGGATGCTCAATGCTGCATCTCATTTAGCCAACAGTTCAAACGACACAACCAAATACTATTCGAATATTCGAAAATAACATCACTACTCAGACAGACAGTTATGTTGTTTTTGTTTTTGTCATTGGTAACACGCAAAGGATGTGTGCTGTGGAGTGGTGGACTTGTGCGCCTTTTGTCAAACCAAAGTGGTCACGCACACTAGTGACTGTGGCCACATACCTCTGGTCGAACAAACGCACAACGGGACTAGGCAGAACCGAGTGTTGCCTGATCTCGTTGTGGGAAAGTGTGTTGATTTGCTGAAGATAAGACAGTGCTGTACTGCACTCAGTCATTAGTGTCTCTCACTGCTTTTACTACTAGCCCGAGGACACTGACACAGTGATTGCCATTGTATATCAGAATAACGAACATGACGAGAAGGACAATGAGGAAATCAGGAATATATTCATGGCACTGGTACTAATGTGATTTGAAGTGCTGCATTGATTGGTGAAAGTAAATTCAAATCTCCCGTATGTGGACTGCAGTTGGACTCGCAACACACATTCACAATGTCCATTAAGTCTCACAACCCGAACAACCGCTCGAACAGTTGTTGATTCTGTTGTACGAGTTCTTTCGACCAAACCTTGTAATGGTTCCATTTGAAATATGATTTTCACATCCAATGGTTACATTCACTGAAACATGTCTACTTGAGGACGCATGTACAAGGAACCATTAGAAGCTCTCCTAGGGGTGTGCCAAACGAAATGCAAATCTGCTTGCTCAAGAGAGCTCAAATGTGGCTTCCGCTGCTGGTGTGCTCGTCAGCCACCATATCAAAGTTGAATAAATCCACACTGGAGACTGGACTACTGGAAATAGAGAAGCACCCATCAGTGGTACTCACATGAAGAAGCAAGGAGACAGACGGAGATCCAGTTCGGATGTGGCTCACACTTCCCGCGGTGATCAATCAATCAGTGCCACACTAAGCAAGGCGCAAGGCTGATGCAAAGAACATAGTGCAATCAACAGCACAATGATGGCTTCTGTGTGGCTGGTGTTTGTGCAGCAGTAGGTCTTCAACAATCTTTAGACAACGAACTACCACAAACGCAATTAGTACCTCAACTCAAGCCAGTGCATGAATCTAGTCGGCTATCCATTTGGCCGACATCAGTACAATGGCACACACAACGAGCTCATTACCACAAACAATCGTTCACGAGCACATACAACTCTATCATCATGATCATCGCCATAACCAGCACCATCTTGATTTGACCAAATCGATAGATACTGCCCTAAATGAGTGATCAATGGTGAGGTGCGCTCGATTGCGTTCTACACCGACGTGTATGTGTGTTCATTGATAAGATTGTCTATGACCGAGACCAATTAGCCCTTTTACGCCGTAGAATCAATGGCAAACTCACTGTCATAATTAAGGACACATCAGTGGTGCAGGTTGATTTGCTAGGTTTACTTATGGAAGGCACAGTGGTTGAGACTGTTGGGACAATCGATGCTTATGCTGCATTTGGCATTGTCAATGCTGCACTCGGAAAGTAATAATTAGCATTCACTCTCAAATGTTCACCTCCTCTATAGAAAAGTTTTGCTATTTTTATTCTATAGAAAAGTTTTTTCAAACTTTTGCATAGAGAAGTTGAGCGCTCAATCTTTTCTATAGAGGAGGTAATTTTTCTTGTTCTATGGAAAAGTATACGCTAACTTCTCTATAGAGAAAGATTATTTTGTTTTTTTGTCCCCTCAATATTACCGGTATTACGGGTACTCGAAAGTAATAAATAAAATAAGTAAATTTAATAAGTCATAATAATAATAGTCAATACACAAATAAGCTCAATAATAATAATAATTTAGAGGTCGTTAACTTGTTAGTTTGCCGACTTTCAACTTAAGCTGATTTCAGTTCAGTTCAACACTAAGTTGAAGTACTTCTTCGTACGAGCTCCTGTTCGTTCCAAACGGTCCACTCATTTTGAATCATTGACTCTGCATCAGTTGGTTGTTGGTGCAAGGGGAAATAGGCACACAGAATGTGATCTTCGCCACCATCAACCAGTCAAATTCGCTCAATCATTGTTGTCCTTTTTGAGCTATCAGCTAAGTTTCATCCAGGTGGATCTATTACTGAAAAATTAAAATAATACAAAATACAAAATTAAAACATTAGTTTAATAGAAACAATAGACTTGAAATTTACCTATTTCAACCACTGATGAAGCTGTTTAAATGTTTATAAAACCACCAAAGAATATGATTAGATTTCAAAAAATGAGTTCCAATTCGATGATAAGTTGAATTCCAAGTTGATAAAGTTTCACGGAGTAGAGTTGTATATGAGAGCATTTAGTTAGTCTTGGAATTTTGATAAAATTCATCATAATTCATCAAAGTATACATAAACACTTGTTCATGACACAGTCTCACACAATGAATTCGAATTGAGTCCATCCACACTCAAACTGATATACACGATCATCACAATTTAAATAGATCAGAATATTTGAGATGATAATTTGAGCAAAATCATAAGAATCGGTAAAAAGGCAATTGCCAACTGGCACTGAACACAACACACAAGCAGGCTACGACTGCACTAGTGTACGTACGTACTAGTACTAGTCGCGCACTGCGAGAGACCTGTTGGCCAGACACACACACAACACGAATGCAACGGACAAGTCCAGTGCCAACCGTCAACTGAATGGGCGGACTATTCCTTCAGTTATTCAAATGCAATGCATTTCGTCACTGGAACACAGACTATCGATAGTTAACATTCGTTACTAGCAAATCGTTTTGCATGATATTTTTTTAGTCAAGCAACTAAATACCCGATCATTTGTCCGGACTAAATACCGCCTAATTGTCCGGACTAAATACCCGATTAATTGTCCGGACCAAATACCCGATCATTTGTCCGGACTAAATACCGCCTAATTGTCCGGACTAAATACCCGATTAATTGTCCGGACTAAATACCCGATCATTTGTCCGGACTAAATACCCGATTATTTGTTCGGACTAAATACCCGATTAATTGTCCGGACCAAATACCCGATCAATGGTCCGGACTCAATACCTGAACAATTCTTTTCTATAGGATAAAAAGTTATCGAAATTTGTCTCTATGGAAAATAAAATTGTCTTTGCCATAGAAAATTATTATCTTTTCCATAGATGAAAAAAATGTTAAAGACAACCTCTATGTAAAAGTTTTATCACTTCTTTATGTAAAAGGCAAAAATTTTCTATGGAGTTAAATTTTCGCATTTCTTTTCTATAGAGACAAAAGTTTCATGCCCTTTTCTATAGAGAATTTTAGATTTGAGAGTGATTACTATTAAACAGATTAAACAATTATTATTAATGTGCATAGTGATGAGTGTAATTGCTAATTAATTTTAATTTTAATTTTAATTTTAATTTTAATTTTAATTTTAATTTTAATTTTAATTTTAATTTTAATTTTAATTTTAATTTTAATTTTAATTTTAATTTTAATTAATTTGGCATACACTTGCTCTGACTTTATTTTCAACAGTATATGATGTAACTCATATAGTGTGAGGAACACACAACGCCATCTAGTTGAATAAATCGAATCTACTACACTCATAAGCCGATACGTCTTCTGTGTACACCCCCGTGTAAGAAAATCGAATACGATCGTGCTCTCTCACTAACAAAGACAGCGCGCTCGCCACACTGCCACACTCACTCGTTACTCATCTCACTGTGCGTTTGTGTGATGTTCTAGTAACTTTTCTCTTCTTCTTCGCTCTTTTTTGTCATCGTGATAAACATCTTTTTAGTCGTGTCACCGCCGCTCGACACTCATTCGTGACTCATCTTACTGCAATGTGCTTTTGTGTGAGGTTCGAGTAACTTCTTGTCTCTGTTCTCTCCGTCGTCGCTCTCATTTGTCATCCTGATATACACATTTCTATTCGTGTCACCACCGCTACATACTCTCGTTTGGAACCCAACAAGATGGCTTCCTCAAGTGCACCCACCGAGGCCTCCGTGCCTTTAGCTGTGCTACCTACTACTGCCGTCGATTTTGTAAATAAAGTGAAGATCCGCTACGAAAGCCGGCCCACTGTCTATCAGTCCTTTTTGGCTCTTTTTAAGAAGTTCCAAGACCAGCAATGTGCTTCTAAGCATATGCCTTTTGTGGATAAACGTAATGCTGATAATGAGATTTACTTTGAGGTATGTTCTCTCTCGCCCTCTCGCCTCTCTCTCTCTCTCTCTCTCTCTCTCTCTCTCTCTCTCTCTCTCTCTCTCTCGCTCTCGCCCTCTCTCTCTCTCTCTCTCTCTCTCTCTCTCTCTCTCTCTCTCTCTCTCTCTCTCTCCGACTGTTCTATTTGACTCGCATTAAACTGATTGTTTGTATTTTAGGTTCTCACTCTATTTGAGGATTCGGGCGATTTGGCGGAAGAATTCCGTAACTACATGATGAGTGGGGACGGTCCGGATAGTGGCGATTTTTTGGGTGCCCGAAGACTGACTAGAAACAAAAGTAGTGCTTCTACTACTCCTATTACTATTTCTACATCGAAGCGTCGTGCCTCGACAAAACCAAGTACTAGTGATGACGTGTTACACCGTGCTGCACCGTCCTCAACTTTTGCTCATACCACTCAACTTTCAGTACAGAAGCGTGGTGATTTTATTAAACCAACAATTCCATCCGCTCCGAAGTACCCTCAATCTCCGAGGTCATCAACTTTAATCCCTCGAATCCAACGTCAAATCCCGTTAACACCAAAACGTCCTGAATCGAAGGGACCGACCAAAACAAGTGGAAACACTACTCCGAGGTCTGCCCACACCAGCACATCTTCGTTTAGAAATCCTTCAACATCGGCGCACCTTCAGTCAAAGTCGGGCACTACTGATAGTGATGTGCTCTCTACAATTTTATCAGGCACTGTTTATACACCAACTCCGAAGTCTTCTACTCTTTCTTCTACTCCGACTAAAGACTCATCAACTCTTAAAGCTCGTGAATCGAAGGAACACACGCCTAGTCGAGTTCTACTAAGTAAGTCGGGCACTCAATCTCAGATGTCATCGTCTTTCACTAAATCACAGACCTTTCCAACTCCGAACTCGAGTGTGTATGGCTCAGTAAATCCTCGACCCATTACTGGTCCCAAAGTGTCTACTGCTCAACCATTGTCCCATTCCACTCACCCGTACAAATCCGCCTCTCCTTCAAAGAAGAAAGGTCGAGGATCAATCAAGTCAGCCACCGCCAGAAGCAAAAAAGCATCTACCTTAAAACCGACTATTCCTCAATCAAATCCACTCCATCCCTTTAATCCCAGCACGAATATGTATGCAAGTGAAAATCCACTTTCGATTAGTGGCCAAACGGTGCCAACCACTCAGAAGCTTCCTCTTTCTGCTAAATCGGATAAACCCGACTCGTCATCAAACCAGGAAGGTGTTGAATCGGTCCCAACCAGTCCCATCAAGAGTGACAAGAAGCGAAAGGGCAAGTCATCCACTTCAAGCCAATCGTCTAAACGGACTTGTCGTACTTCAGATGGATCAACTGGTGGTAATGAGCGTCCAATTAGTGACGATAAGCGATCATCGCGAAATTCATCTATTTCCACAGTGTCTGGTACCACACAAGCATACAATCTTCCCTACAGTGCCATGAACATTTCCTCAAGCAACAAATCTTCGACTCAGAGTGTGCAACACGTTCCGGCACAATCACTTTCGTTTCAAACAAACATGTTTGGTCCTAATTATGAACAAATGCCCAGTGACTCATCGTTAGTAATATTGGCAAATGTATCTAAAGTTCACGGCAATCTAATGAATCGATCTATGGACTCAAGTGGAAATTCATCATTCAAGTTTCCGAAAAATCATCAAACTGTCGCACCATCACTCGATCGTTCCTACAGTGACATGAACATTTTCTCAGGCAGTAATTTCCTAACTCAGATGGGATCTACTTTTGACGATTTTCCATCTTCACGAAGATCATCATTTTCCACATTTACGGCTTCTCCACCATCTCACAGTCTCTCCGAAAGTGACAGTAACTCGAGCAGCAATTCTCCGATTCAGAGTGGGGAACACGTTCCGGCAGAATCACTTTCGTTTCAAACCAACTTGTTTTATGACGAATTGTCAAATGACTCATCATTAGCACTATTAGCGAATGTATCTGAAGTTTACCGCAATCTAATGAGTCGATCTATGAACTCAAGTGGAACGTCATCATTCAAAGCCACGGAAAACCCCCAAATTGCCTCACAAAATGCTGATTTGATCGTAATTGATCACACCGAATTGGAACGTGTTGGTCCGTCCTATCTCAAATTTTCAAACAATGACAAGTCTTCTGGTCGAAACGTGCTTGGCGATCGTGTGCTGAACGATACTTTAGCCGTCTGTTGCGCTGATGACTTTCAGATTAAGGAAATCGAACACGACGCGTCGGTTCACGAATTGTTTCGAATCGAAAATGAGCGTGCGAACTTGGATCACGTGATTGAAACAACTCGGTCCACGATGGAACATTTGAGTGAGATTCTTGCTCAAGTTAGGAAAATGTTCAAAAAGGATTCTGTGCAGTTAGTGAACTTCATGTAAGTTATGCTCTTTCTTTAGCTATTTCATTATTATCTCTATTCTCATAGGTTGGATGAGAACTTGAACGGCCGATCAGGAGTTATTTACCGCCAAGCGATCAGACGTATCTATGGTAAAGAACATTTCGACCGTATCTATCTCGATCTTCGAACTTTGCCAATGCAAATTATTCCACGGGTGCTCCGACGGCTGGGCGAGAAACTCGATGAATGGAAAGAGGCGCAAAAGAATTTTTTCCAAAAATTGGCGAAAGCAAACTGAGGCTGTCTACTTGAAATCGTTGGATGTTCGCGGTGTCACTTTTCGAGAGGAAGACGCAAAACTGTTGGAACGAGAATCACTGCTTCGTGAAATGCAAAACATGTTCCAACGAGGACAGGCCAATGGTGGTGCCCCAATACAGCTGATCAAGGATTATCCGCTCGAGTACTTTATTGAAGTTGCCTCTGAGTTGATCATGCACTACGTGAGGAAGCATGATTCGTTCCAATTGAGACAAGAGCAAGAAATAGATGTAATGTTGAGTCAGTACATTCCCGATTTACTACTCAAACGCAAGTACCAAACAGAAGAGTCTAAAATTTTCCATGCAAACGACAATTGGTACTGCTTCTTCCGATTGTACATTCTACTTTGTGAACGATTGCGACAGATGCAAAATGTTGTTCTCGAACTGGTGCAGTCGGAGAAAGATGAACTCGAGCAACAGAAGGAAAAGTGTGCCAACAGTGGTCTCCCATTCATTCCCAAGGAGAATGGTAATTATGATTTTATATCCTCAATTGTACATATAACTCTCGTATAACTCTTTGTTCACTGTTGCAGAAGGTGTTCCAACAAGTGACTATCTCGTCTGTTTGGTCGTATTGGTGAGAATGAAGCTGGACAAGAAGCTCACCGTGGAAGAGTACAAGAACGAGCTTCGAGACAAGTTCGGGAACAAGGCTTACACTGCATACACACTCGATTTGATTGTGGAGAAGATTGTTGTTGAGGTGAGTTCGAACAATTAGAGAAAAATTTAACTTATCGAAACAATCTCATTTCCGATTAGCTTCTACAACTGGCAAACGAACGAAACCCTGTCAATTGTAGATCACTGTTTGATCTATCACAGGAAGCTATTAGTGCAGCGAGTTATTCGGTGGACTTTATGAAGCAGAAAGTGGACCTGTACGAGCAGTGTGCCAAACATATGATCACTGCCGATCATGTGATCAAGATTGTGTTCGACAAAGTGAACGGTCGTGTCAGTTTCGAGTATCAGCATAACCCGACTCATCCCTACATTCCTCGACAGTAATCTCAGTCTTAGTGATTTGATTCTGATTCTTTATTTCGTTTATTTTTTAATATGACCAATTACCTTTTGTAGAGTATACTTTATTATTATTATTTAAATAACGTTCTTTTCTATTTCCGAAGATTAACTGATTAATTACTATTTTTTTTTATCTGTAATTCATTTTTTCTAATATGCTATAATTATTATAATTAATACAAATTAAATTTTTTTGTTACTAAACTAAAACGTTTGTTTGTTTATGGCTACAGCTCACCACTGATGACACAATTATCGTTCGATGAGAACTCGTTCTGTTCTCTCTCTCTCTCTCTCTCTCTCTCTCTCTCTCTCTCTCTCTCTCTCTCTCTCTCTCTAGTTCGAGTTCTCAGTCTGGTTGTGTTCGCCCTAATGGCTCCATATGTTCGTACATACACGATTACGTGATGGTTGAGTGCAATGGAAGCCAACTTGCATGATCTCAAGTTTGGTTCTGTGCAGTGCCACGCCCTAACCATTGAACCAAAATATGTGCAATATCACCAGCCAATTACCCGTTCCACAAAGTTCACTCTCGTGAAACATTGAAAGGTTGGGCTTCATGTTTGCCGTCGGCAGTTGTCGAGGGGTTTAATGTTTGTTCTGCGGTGTGTGTGTGTGTGTGTGTGTGTGTTCTACTAATTGATCTGTTCAGTTGCACTATGGCCAGTCAAAGTGAACGACGTTATGTGCAAGTAGACACAACAAGCCGACCAAACCAGAACCAAAACAGAATCGTTTACATTGCAACGATGGCAAACAGTGGTCTCGAATTATTGGACTGTGAGTGACAATGGCACATCAACAGTAAAATAGCATACTGTGGCACGCAACATTTTCCTCGCTCTCCTCTGTGTCTTGTGGTTGGTGGTCGTCATCACTCTCATCCCTCAATGTTGGTGCATTCTTCCGTCGAGTGCAATACTTTATACAGACAGAATGGTTACGAGGTTACCATTTGTCTGTGCAGAGTCTTCACTGTAGACCGTTCCCACAGAAAGTGGCAGTCAGTCGGGCAGTGACAGGTCGAGTGACAGGCAGGGCACTCAAATCATCTATCTTCTGTTTCTTTGTTGTAGTAGCATTGTAGCATTGCATCACAACTAGGCCACACAGTGACAAATACAGATCTAAAGAACTCTGCCCTCATTTTACATTGAGTGGGTCGTGGCCTTGTGGTTGCAGTAATTGGTGACACTATCGAAGTGTAGTAAGTCTGAATGCGTTCAGTGTGTTATTAGTTCTTCAATCAAATCGTTCGTCACCCCAAGTTTTCAGTTCAGTTTGTCTGCTTTGTGCTGTGTGCCGCATATTATTTGCTGCATCTTCCCTTTAGTAGCCTGAATCGAGTCGAAGTGAGAAGTACAAGAGCTCAGGAGGAAAAGTCAGGCGCCGATTACGCAGCCAATAAACAAACTCATCGAATCCTTTCTTGTTGTGTTGTTGGTGCCTTTCTGGTTGGTCTGGTTGACCACCTTTGCCTATACTCAACACCGGACAAACCGTGTCCTCGGCGCTATACACAGAGTGCACAAGAAGAAGCAGCAGCAATCGTCGGCATCTCTTTGGCAGTCATATTAGCTGCTATGCCTGTTTGGTCGATTCTGACCAGTATCTGAGTCTGGCAGCATTCAGACGGTCAGTCTCATCATCTATTCTCTTTCACTCGTGGCCCTCAGCATCATCAACAAACCAATCGAACAATTCCAACACATACACGCCAGCAGCACCACGTCCAGTCAGTCAGCGATCGTATCGTGGGCACAACTTGGCTTCTACTTCTTCATCTCAAGTGTCCGTGTGTTTGCGATATATTCCTTGCGCATTGCTTTGGCCATCACATCCATCACCACATTTCCACTTGACTCACGCTTTCTCTACGCCAATTGCCATATATAAACCTATGTTACTATGGCCCACTTTCTACAATTTTACAGTTGCAGGGAACAGTTCTTGTTTGCTCGCAAATGGACATTTATTTAGTGTGTGTGTGTGTGTGTGTGTGTGTGTGTGTGTGTGTGTGTGTGTGTGTGTGTGTGTGTGTGTGTGTGTGTGTGTGTGTGTGTGTGTGTGTGTGTGTGTGTGTGTGTGTGTGTGTGTGTGTGTGTGTCATATTGGCTCATTTCTCATTATATCTCAATTGACATTGTGTGGCATTGTTTATTGACGGTGCCTGGTGCCGTGCTGTATCGATCGGTGTTCGGCGTGTTGATTATCCCCCAGTACACACTCACTAATCTCATTGGTTACATAAGTGAGTAATTGACTTGAATGGCATCTCATTAGACGTTGCTCTAAATAAATCACCTCAGACTGGTTCATCATTATGCACACACACATACACACACCAACGTAAAAAAGCTCTTTTAATCCTTCTTTATGTGTCTAATTTCACTTGACTAATTGGAGTAGAACTATTTTTGGTTTTGGACAGTGCACAGGTGCAAGTGTATTGCTGTTTGCTACGAGCACACTCGATCTACTTGAGCCATTTCATGATCGACAGTACAATTGGCCTGCAGTGCACATGTCAACTGGTCATATACGGCACACACATTCAAACCGCACACTACTTTGCGCCCATGGCTACACCACCGCACCATCATTGAAGGAATCACACTCACATGAATGATCAGGTCACTCGGTGATTAGTCTGCTCATTTGTGAAGGTGTCCAGAGGATGTGCTCACTCTCTCCATTTAGTACCATCCGTAATGGACAATTTGTGCGATTGGCTATGATTATTGCTTTTTCGTTATCTTTGAATTCCTCGATCATCGCACTATGTAATGCACTTGTGCACTTTGTTGGTTACTGAACTATTCGCATAAATGGTTCAATTGGTCACTTATGGTCAGTGTAGGACACTATCGATGGTACCCTCGTTGCCTTGCACATTTGGATCCAGCCCTAGTATCATTCGGTCATTACGGTGTTTTGTCTGTGTGTTGTGTCTGTGTGCTAATCCGGCACAGCGTTTTCCATTGTTTGCTTGTTTGTTGCTTGTGAGTCGAATTGAGTTTTGTATTATTTTTGGCCACTGCACACACAACACAACATACATACGGTAATCTAATTGTCCTAATCAACTGCTCACTAACGCCTTTATCGAACCAATCTTCCAACTTTTGCATGTCCATTGCCTTGTCTTGGTGTGTGTGATTCAACATAATTGGCACTGTAATGCTCTGAGACTAGGTACAGCAACCATGGCCAGATTGCAACTCAGTGTAATTACCTGACCGTGGTGTGCGTGTGTGTGCATGTGTGTGCTGCAATGTTTGTAATATTCGTGTGAGTGTGTGCTTGTGAGTGTTCTTTTGTCCTGTCAGCTTAGAGCATTAGAGACAATCATTCACTGATCCGGCAAGTGGTGATTGTAGTAACACCAAATAGTGATAGTGATAGTGACACGCGATAGTGCGCGATAGTGCGCGATAGTGCGCGATAGTGCGCGTATTTGCGCGATAGTGCGCGATAGTGCGCGATAGTGCGCGATAGTGCGCGTATGTGCGCGATAGTGCGCGATAGTGCGCGATAGTGCGCGTATGTGCGCGTATTTGCGCGATAGTGCGCGATAGTGCGCGTATGTGCGCGATAGTGCGCGATAGTGCGCGTATGTGCGCGTATTTGCGCGATAGTGCGCGTATGTGCGCGTATTTGCGCGATAGTGCGCGATAGTGCGCGATAGTGCGCGATAGTGCGCGTATGTGCGCGATAGTGCGCGATAGTGCGCGTAAGTGCGCGATAGTGTGCGATAATGCTCGATAGTGCGCGTATGTGCGCGTATGTGCGCGATAGTGCGCGTAAGTGCACCCAATCCGGCCTTCTGTGCGATTCGTGTGTGTGTGCGTCTGGTGCTGCCCAGTTGAGCCATCCAACCGATTCAAATTTGCTGGGTTTTTTGAACGGTGTGATGTGGATGTGTGTGAAGGTGCTCTGTCCATTGCCGCTCTCTGACAGAGTCGATCTCTGTCCGTGTGTCATGCCTTGATTTCTTTATGATGTTACTCAGTTCTGCAAGCACAAACACAAACTTAAGTGAGTACAGTTACCATTGTTAGTTAGATTTGCTTTAGATTTGCTTTAGTTAATTACTCTTGATCGCTTCTTGTCAATGAATTGGGACTCGATGAGGCGCCTTTAGATGCAATGCCCTGCCCTGCCTGGTGGGCCTGTCTTCTGCGTACTTGGGTACAGTTAGGATGAAGCCAAGTGATAAGCCAGTCCAATACAGCCTGCCAATCATAGGTAGAGTGATGTGCATGCTCGGTGTATTGGCTTGTGTTTATGCCAATTGGCCGTGCGTTGTGTCAGTCAAATTACTTGTCCTGCTTTTGAAGCGAGCCACTAAATGGATTCGGTGTTTGCTGCACTGCTTGTGATCACATACACACGAGTCAACTCGAATTTCTAAAGTGACAGACAATGGGAAAGGCATGATTTATCACACTCAGACACAGAGTGGTGTGGCAGAAAGGCAAAACAAAACAAGGACCATGTGTGGCGGTGTGCAGGTCAATGACACGGTCTGCCGGTAATGCCATTGGCCCACAGAATTGACAAAATGAGACAATCATCAAATGATCGTTTATGTTCGTGTGCTTTAATGTAAGAAACTGTGTTTACTTGTAATTTTAAGATGAGATTTATGTTCGAATGCTGACACTGCAAACATTAAAGCGAAAGAGCGGAATTAGTGCTCTGTGCGAGAGACATTCTCTCAATGGACAGTGATCGACCCTTTTTATGTTATGCATTGTGTCGAGATTGGGTTGTCCATGTAGCGTCACTTGGATGCGGACATGATTTGGTCACGCAGCCACTGGACTGAAGTGAACTGTCCCAGAAAGTTGGTTGGAAGCGCGACACACGTGTCTGTGTTGGTTTGAGAGTGAAAAGACAAGTAGAAGATAAACGAATCCTTGCCTTAGTCTTCAATTGTGTCGGCCAATCAATTTCACTGTGTGTTCGATGACATCGCGGTGTTGTGTTCTTGATTGCAGACCAACTCAGCCACTACAATCTGCCTGTGTATATCGGTGCTGAAGCGTTGTGCCTGTGCTCAATCCGCTCTCATGGCAGATTAGATGACTCATTTATTCATTTGGTCGGATATGAACGGTAGTTCCATTACGTATATGCTTCGCTCTTATCTACATTTTGCTCGTTAGTGTGCATACTATTGTGCATTCTGTCTGTATGAATGGCATTGCTGTCTAAATCAGGCACACGAGTACATTGATGGTGATGTTGGTGATAGTGATAGTTCTTTACACGACACAGTACACAATTCGAAGCAATGGCATATACGCATTTGTGTGGAGCACAATGTCCAAAGCACACAACCACCACTGCACTTGGCTCTGTTTGGTTGTGTGTGCCCGTGTGCGTCCTCTTTTGGGCCCTCCCTAAACAGTACACACCTCAGTCTGTCAGTCAATGTGATTTCGGCCTGTGTGCAGTGCAGTTGGGTCGGTGCATGTCTCGAGATTTTTCTTTGCACTCATCTCGTCATCCTTTCTAGTACTCGTCCCATCCTAATTTCGTGTGCAATCGTTGCGTCTGTTTTGTTTTCTCCTTTCCTTTGGGAATCTCTGTCTCGCACCCTAACCAGAGTAATCTCTACTCCTTTTTTATCACTTTCACGTAAGTGCTTGTGTGTTTAAGTTTGAGTTTGAGTGAGTGAAAGTTCGTTACACAGTAGTATTACCATTTTCTCTGAAAAAACCAGTCAGTTAGTTTGACTCGAAATGATAAGTTCAAACCTACTACTTTTGGCTCGTTGTTTTCATTTTTATTACATTTGCATACACGCACATCTATTGATTGGACACATTCGAGCCCAGACCCACTCACTACTCACTCATTTGTCTTCATTGTGTCTTCCTGTTTGCTGCTGTTGTCTATCGTCTTCTCTGGCCTCTTTATCCAGCTTCGTCTCTGTCCACCCTGGTAAACTGTCCGCCTTGTCTTGTAAGTATCACTCGTGTCCGTATTGAATGCATAGGATACTTGAGCAAACATTCTCCTCCTACTGCGAGTCACGTGAGTATTTGCCTGTTCCTCTTTGTGTGAGGCATTCACTCACTCACTCTGTGTGTGTGCTGTTGTGTGCTGAAGAGCAAGGCAACAAGCTTCAAAGTTCTCTCTCTCTCTCTCTCTCTCTCTCTCTCTCTCTCTCTCTCTCTCTCTCTCTCTCTCTGGCCATCTTCCCATCATTTTCGAGAACCGGGTTGTTCCCATCGTTGTGGAAGATAAACATGTAAGATGATTCGCTACAACTCCCATCAGCCTGGCATTGTTACTAAATTATTTGTTTGTTAGGTTGATTTGGCACTGTGGGACACTGCTGGACACGAAGATTATGATCGTCTACGACCGTTGTCTTATCCGGGCACAGATGTACTTCTGCTGTGCTTCAGCATTGGCAGCCTCGATTCGCTTAATCGCATTGGCCAGATTTGGTCTCCAGAAGTGAGACACCACTGCCCGAATGCACCCGTGATTCTCGTTGGCACCAACAAGGTATGCTATATTTAGAGTCATACTGCATTACATTAACATCCTTCAACATTTACAGGACTTGCGAGTGTCACAAAGCAACACCGTCTGTACCGAAAAAGGTAAAGATTATTTATCTTTTTACTATTTTCAATTAATAGTTTATATTTTATTTGTAGGTATTGAGAAGGCCGAAGAGATCAAAGCATTTGTCTATCTTGAATGCAGTGCTAAAACCAATGAGGGTGTTCGTGAGGTGTTTGAGGTGGCTACTCGGGCAGCTCTGCAGTCGAGTACAGTGCGCCGTAGCAAGTGTAATCATCCTGTAATTTGCTCAACACTGTTGGTGCTTTCTTGTTCAACGAAACCTGTCACATATTTATCAATTCTACCAATTCTTCTAATCAAAGCGTTAATCCTGTATTGCCTACCTACTAACCAGTGTCTACTTATACTTGAGAACGGCAAATTAATATTTTACTGTCTATGTTTTACGTATACATAATTTTATATTTTATAATATACACGATTTTACAATAAAGCACAGATGATCACAGATGACTCTAAATCGTATTTGGCAAAATTGAAAACCTTTATCTTTGATTTAGATGCTTTGAATAGAGTGTCTTGACTATCCTGACGATGTAACTGAGTGCCAAGTGATCCCACTTCGCATGGTTGTGTTCACAATTCGTACAAGACTGTAACTTGCACAAGGAAGGCGTGAGTCGTTTGGACACGTACTCGACTCACTCGTGTACCATCTCCACGGCATGCAATAACCAAGAGCCCCAAATTAGTATCAACATGTGTTCTCAGCATTCTTGCTATTATGAACACCACGAACCGTTCATTCATTGCTCATCTACCCATAAGGCGGCTGAGTAACTCAATCGCTGGTAGTAGTGCCGGTACTATCACCACCACCACCTCCACTATCGTAACAAGGGTACTCTTTGAAAGTGTTATGTGATTTAGTGAGATATTGTCCACCGTACTGTTGATTTGATTCATCTGTGACATTTATTGCCGAGCTTCATAGTTCGATCTATTAGGCAATAAACAATCCAATTGTGCAACTCGACCCGAGCCAACAGTAATGATCACCGAAAGTGACATCCACTTGTGTGTTTTGGTGCATTACATTTTCCTTGGGAATAAACACGGGCTGACACCGCTCTTTACCCTGTTGAATCCTCATCCGGCTGAGCATTGTGCTGTCAACCATCGCTTGGATTTGGCCTGTAAAGCAATTTGCATAACATTTTGCGCATTACAGTATGACATTACTTTTATAATGCTTCATTTGAGTGATCGGTGCATTCACTCTCACTGACGGACTGAGCTGAGTGATATACAATATATGACATGCAGTGCCTAGCTCGCACCAATTAGAACTGAACAGTTATTTCATTAGAGAGTGGACTCGTACTCACAATGAATGAATCGCGTATTGAGCTTGCTGAGCACGGCAAACGGGTCGCTTAGGTGACACTTAATTGTGATCATCTCAACATGGTTCTTATGGTCTCTCGTGTGCTACAGTCAACATTGCGTGTGCCATGTGAGAGTGGCAACCATCGAAGACAGCAACGGATGTGGTGAGAATGGTTCTTTTGTGGTGTACTAATGATGTGCATACCAATCAACCGATCCGTGCTGTTGTACTTAGTGGTACACTCACAAGCGAGCCTGCTACTGTGTCTCGACCATACAAAGTGAGTCAAAGGGCAAATATGTGGCGGCAATAGACACAAATTTTACAATCCAACACTACTCGACATTGCAAAACATCCACGGACAGACAGAGATCATTGGATAAGTATGAAAATGATCTGCACATACAGAATTACACTCAACAAGATCAATAAATCAAACCGAACGATGGTTGTGATGGTTATACAGCTAATGCCATCACCACACTAACCAGCTCAGCCATTACAACTCTCGAGCCCAATTGGAGACGTTCGAGAGCCGATCTAACGGATTAAGCTTCGACCATGTAAAGTGAAGGACCGATTCGCGGTATCAACCAGAGACATGCACTGCACAAGCAGATACTGTCCAAAGTGGCACTGATTGAATCATATTCGACAACCGAAGATCAATAAGTGACACTTGACCATGGCACCGTTCGTGTTTGTTCTGGTGATATCGATTATTCAGTTGATTCCATAGTCTCACTACCCAACTTATCGAGTCTCAACATCTGATTAATGTGTTTAGTTGGCACTAGTAGAGAATGGTTTTGTGTGGTTGCCTGTCAGTATGGGTCATTTGAAGCAGATGGATAATTCAACACTTACAAACGACTTTGCTGCTTTGAAACAAACTGGTCGAATGGCTCCGACAGCAATGATCTACACAAAACATAAATAGCTCATTTATTACATGGAAAGTGTAATGTCACCACCAGCGTGGTAAACCATCAAACTATAAGGTTCGTACTGATATTGCACCATCAGAATAGATTGACATGTATAACAGCAAACGAATGGACCTATTTAGTCACACCGACGAATCGCTCTGTTGTGAGTGCAATCTGATTATTAGATTTACCATTTGATTGGTCTGTTGTAGATCGTAGATAGTTCCCCGTGGATTGACAACTGTAACCCATCACACTCGAACGTGTAATATATCTCGAGTTGTTGGTTGTTTGCCAGCAGGCAATATGATTTGCAATGTCATCATTGGTGTTCTGTTGGCTCGATCATCAACGTACTGCCAATTCAAACATTGACAGATTGAGATTGAGAACATTGTGTGTGTTTGTGTGCTTTGTGGGTGTGTGTGTGTGCTGCCTGTCTCAATCTTCACCGACCGCTTGTCCGTGCACGTTCTACTGACCGTCCTCGATGTGATCACATCATGGCTGCATCGACTCTCATTCAAGATTGTGTCTATCGAACAGGCAGACAAGACTTTGTACTGATTAACTTGTGAGTCAAAAAGGGGTCAAATAGAACGAAATCGAAACTGAAGTGAAGAATGTTGCTTGACTGTTGCTATTCGAAGATTTGGACATATTGACTGTCGACAGTGTCGAACAATAGTGAAGATACTTTTCGAAAGGTCAAACAGAACACGGACAGACTGAAACCAACATCACTCAATGGATAATGAATTGATATACCACTGATAGAATCTCACTTGATATAATAGAGCAAATGGTGAAAAACTGAGGCAACGAGCAATAGCACAACGATCACCACAAGACACAACATTCACAACAATTTGGCCACAATAAAACTGTGAAGCTGAGCCACAGCAACAACCAACACAGCAATCGCAACAAAGCAGCGATAATACTCGAAATGAACCAACAGAGACACAAGTGACAAAAGTGAGTGAACCGTATGGATCACCAGCTAATCAGAGTTGGCAAGCTGACTGTGCCAGTGCTGACACCAGTGGAAAATGCCTTCATCCTCGTGTGACCAAATAGCTCACTAGCATTGACAGTCGAACCAGTCCAAATTGAAACTCAAGAAGTGATCTTGATTGGACCATTGACACACAGGCTCATATTCAAAGAAACTACACACTCAACACACAAACTCGTGTAATCATCATCCACACTGAGACGGACGGAGGCGATGAGTGAGGCACTGATGCATCAAAGTAGTCCAGTGCAGTTGTGTTTGGTGTGCAGGGACACTTGGTTGCGGCCATTAAAGTTACTGTTCACCTGCTTCAACGACGGCAAACTGATGACTATTGGATTGCATACAATGAGCAACGGCTCAACTATCACTGCTCTAGTGTAGATTCGATTGTTCAATTGGCGCTCGTGCACTCATCGTGCAATCGTGGCGGTGGTGGTGGTGGTATTCATTGAAAGCCAAACTCTATTTAAGCGAGTGGGCAGTCACGGCCAATCAATTGCTGGTTGCGAACTCAAATATCCGAGTAAGCCAAATGAACAAGCACTCGATCTGTAAGCCGAGTGCAAACGATTCCACCAAGGCCAAATAGATCGATCAAATAGAGCAATGGCCTCGGCTATGGTTCTCTCTCTCTCTCTCTCTCTCTCTCTCTCTCTCTCTCTCTCTCTCTCTCTCTCTCTCTCTCTCTCTCTCTCTCTCTCTCTCTCTCTCTCTCATTGCTGCCGACTGTGCCAAAGTTGTTCGTGTTTTGACAATACAGGAATAAATTACAAATGTATGAATAAATAAAATCATGTAAAAATATGTATATCGTCGATAAGTAAATAAATTAATAAAATCGATGAAAATTGTTGATGATACATGAATAAATAAAAAAAATTAATTCAAAAACACGGACCTTTCAGTTGGATGAGCCGAAATTGGTCCAAAGGATCCATAAATGTAGGGAGGCTCCATCTAACGAGTGGCCGGTTTGTCCCAAGCTGTACCCTCACTGCGCTTGGTCATCTTCAATCAGGTATGTGCGATCATTGTGTGTGGCTTCGAGGGAGTAGCTGAAGTCGGGCCCAGCCGCAATTCCATCACGCGGCGGCGTCGATGCGCGCACGAACGCGTTGTCCTCGCAGACCTCACGACGGTGCCGGGCGATCGCACGGAACACATGTGCGTCCTTCAGTTCGGCGTCGGCAACATCTTTTCGACCCAGTGCCTCGGCCAACAAAACTTGAAGCCGAACGACTTCGTCAGCCGCCTTCTTCGCCGCCTTCTCGCACTTCTCCACTTGCTTGTCAGCGAACTGTTCGGCAGTGCGGCAGAACCCATCGATTATTATGCAATCAAAATAAATGTTCGTATACATATAAACTTACATAATGCACTATTCCTAATTGTAGCGACCACAATGACGACAGTTGTGGCATAAATACAATCGGAAAGCTCTTTTTATGAGCAAGCTCTAGCCGGGCGAGGCTGACATTGAGGATGCATTCGAGGGGCTGTATACGACAGGCGACTGCTGGTTCAAGGAGGCTGTTGCTGCTGCTGCCGGATTGTAGACTGGTCTTGGTGGTGGTTTCAGGGAGGTATACGACTGTTTGGTGGAGGTGCTGCTGGTGGTGGACTCATGCTAAGGAATAAAATAAATGTAAATGGATTTTCGAATCTATAACTAAACACTCACATTGGGGTTGATTGGAGAAGGTGGCCCACCGTTTGGCTGCAGAGCTCGCATATTCTCAGGTGGCGAAAGATGAGGACGAGGGGCACGATGCGGGTTGGTCCGACGTGGAACGCCGGCTCGTGGCGGTGTTGCCTGTCCTTGTCCAGCCGCTGCACGCTGCAGATGTTCTTTGTTGTTCTTACGGTGCAGCCGGAGTGCATCCTCCGTTCCCGAATAGTTAGGGCAGAGGTCACAGGCAAAGGTTTGTCGGTTTGCCATTTCTATTGAAAGAGAGAAAATACAAAGTGAGACAGTGTACAAGTGCGGACTCTCTCTCTCTCTCTCTCTCTCTCTCTCTCTCTCTCTCTCTCTCTCTCTCTCTCTCTCTCTCTCTCTCTCTCTCTCTCTCTCTCTCTCTCTCTCTCTCTCTCTCTCTCTCTCTCTCTCTCTCTCCCTCACACACACACACACACACACACACAACATTGGCTAAAGGTCAAGGCACAAGTGTTCAACGCCAGAGTGACAATACACATACATGGTGCAGAGTGCTGAGACAGTGACCGAGCAACAAAGTGCCGTGACTGAGTCGAGTGTCCGAGTGCACTTACCGAGTCTGGTGATAGAGATCGGTGACAAGGCCGGTGACATAGTCGAGAGACAGCTCGAAACGAGAACGAGAAGACAGAGTCAACAGAAGCAGACAGACAGAAGGAGAAGACACAGCATCACTCACCCTCAAACAAACATAGAAACGAATGCACTTACGTGAAGATGGATAGCGAGTGCGAGTGCGAGAGAGAGAGTGTGGAGTGGGCACAAGTTGAGCTGCACCAATGAAGAGAGCGAATAGTGAGACGAGATCGAGGTAATGGCGATGATGGGGATGATGACGATGGGAGAACGAGATGAGAGAACCAGGGAGATGGAGAAAGCTCCGAACTCGATGAAAGCTAAAAACGAAAAGGGACGAGCACCGATCAGTGGTCGCCTTTTATAACGAGAGCCAGACATGAGACCAACAAACGTTCAGTCAGCGAAAGTTCAACCCGCCATGCCGAAGACTCATCCGAACGGTCAAACAGTACATACGACCACTAAACCAACTTATAACTTGACCATTTCAACTCATATTATCAAGTTCGTGTACAAACGAAGAGGCCTAATTGAGTCATTGACTGCACTGACACGCACACAATAAAGCGTCAAAGCCGACAGTCACATACAGTCTCTGTGAGTCGTGTCTTAATCTGAATCACCCTGCTCATGTGCCGGTCAAATGCGCCAGACACTTTGTGCCTAATGAACTTATTTTACTTGAGGCTACTTCCACTGTGATCGAATTGAACTCTTGTCCAACTGTCACCACAAAAAACTGAACTTTGGTTTACTTTGGTGTACTACTAAGAGCAGTCATTAGCAATGTTAAGTGAGTAAATAGACAATCTCGGTGTAGTGGCGAGGCTTGCCAACTAAATAAACTGTTGGAAAAGGAGATTTGTGCGACCCCTTGAACTGACATTCGAATGTCGAATGTTCGAGCAACAGAGAACTCTATCTGTGCACATATATCGCTGCACTTGCTCTGTCCTAAGTTGTACTGTCTGACTTTGACGTGTCTGCTTTCGTGGACGAGTCACCTCTTGGACTCCCCGAAGACCTGCTTTCGTGCTCTTGTAGACGAGTCACCTTTCGGACTCCTCAAGACCTGATAGTGCTCTTGTAGACGAGTCACCGCTTGGACTCCTCAAGACCTGGTTGTATCTTCGTGGACGAGTCACCGTTTGGACTTCCCGAAGGCCTGTGCTCCAACATAAAATTGTGATGATCTGATGGTGGCGTTGCTGCTGTTGCTGATCGTGAACCGGTGAGTGACTTCGATGGTTAGCCCACTAACACACAGACACAATGGTAATGGTGGTGGCTGTCGCTGATGGTGAAGGTATTAGTTATTCTAATGGGAGATAATAAAAAACCTTAGATAAGAAAATTAAGACGAACAACTAAGCTAAACAAATGAGAGAGAGAGAGAGAGAGAGAGAGAGAGAGAGAGAGAGAGAGAGAGAGAGAGAGAGAGTATGCGTATTCGAAGAAGCTTGAGGTAGTATGAATGTCAGAGTGGGCGTTAGAGCATAGAGACAGAGAAATGGGTAGTGACAGTCTTACTTGTAGCACAACACCTTAATCTTCGTATCCTCAACTCTCTCGCTCTCACTCAGCATAATGTCCGGTAGTGCTGTACTGTGTTAGTGTCACCACTGCCACCAAACCATATCTGAGTTCATTTGCTGCTGAATAGTGTACTTGTAGATCGATAAAAAGCTGACACGAATTTCTGCAGTTTGTTTCATTTGATTAAAGACAGGTAAGAATTTTATGTTATCGAGACTAGATTGACCTTATTTGGCATTTTTCTCTATCCGTCACGCCCATTCTCTTGTGATAAGATGGCTCCTAACAGAATTCGAGTACAAGCGGCAAAACCTGTGAGTGCCAATTCTACAGTAGAAGATGCCAGACAAAGAAGACCAGCTAACCTCATCTCGGACAAGGAGATGTTGACCGTCTTCTCTCTCCTTCCCCTGTGCGATCTCCAGTCACTTGAACTTGTTTCGCGCCGAACTTGGCGTTTAGCACTGCTGACATATCCGGAACATATACATCACCAGCCACATGAAGACACACTGAACACAACGCGTCCTGTGTGTTCACAACAACAGTGATCTACATGTTGGCCGGTGACCAGCACCGATGCCACCACCGCCAACACAACTGACAACACATACAACAGATACTCTCGAGTCAGTCACTCAATCACCAAAAACATAGTAGCAAAGTTTCGCGTGGTAGAGGATAACACAACTAGAGAGGACACACATTCACATGTGCTTTCATTGTCATCGCATAAATGGCATAGTCGATTGAACACATAAGGACGTCAACACGAGGACAATCATATTCTTAGTAAGTGAAAAAGAAAGAATAAAATGATTAACTGATCACGCGACTAAGCCTACCAAACTCACTAATTTCATTCAAATCTGATACACGATATGGAATAGAGAGTATTGTATGTGTGTGCGTGACCGTTTCTTAGTGGAGGTGGTGGAGGTGGTTTGATTGCGGGCCAATGCTCACAATGCCACTTATTTCACAGATGTGTGTTGCCTCTGTTACCATTGCTCATAAACGGAAAGGTTACTCGTTTGTCATGGAGAGATGAGCATCATGACCTGTACTACATACCATCTAGTGCACTTCCATGTCAGTATCGTTTGAACGGTTGTCACCTGCATGTTCCGAGACACTTTGGGATGTAGGAAGAGCTTTACCCATTAGACTTAAAGGAGGCGACCACTGAACAGGCACACTTGTACCACACCGCCATTGTACTCTGAACACAGATTGTGAATGTTCGTCAATTGGAAGCAATATGACCACTAACCATCCTCGAGGCAATAGCCATTATCTCAATTTACACTTAATTCATCACTTGTTTACTCTTTCGGTCACCACCAACTAATGACAACAAGGAGACAGACGGGTAGTATTCGCCTGTTGATGTTCGTACTGTGGTGGTGGTGGTGGTGGTTGTGATGGTACGTGTCTGAGAGATATCGAGATAATTGAAGTATGATGGTGGAAATTACAAACCGACACACCGAATCTCTCTCTCTCTCTCTCTCTCTCTCTCTTTGTTTGCGAGCTCGGCCTGGCCACCGACCACTATGCATTATAATATGAGTTGAGTCGACTAAACCATGCACAAGCCATTCAAGCAGGCAAATCGAAACAACCAACCAGTGGTGATGCAGTGAGTGAAGCCTGTTTTCTCTCTCTCTCTCTCTCTCTCTCTCTCTCTCTCTCTCTCTCTCTCTCTGAGCCAACTAGCAATGGTAAAACGATCACCACAAGACACAACATTCACAACAAATTCGGTCACAATAAAGCCATTTTTAATAAGAGATAATATAAAAATAATTCTAATAATAATATGGTAGACATCTGTCTCCATGGAAATATGTTCGAGATGTTAAAGATTGTAGTGCAATTTGTTGACATCCAGTGGGTCGCGTAGGATGTATTCGTGTCCGATAAGCCATTCGAGCTGTTCCTTGATGAGCTCCTTGCTCGGAATGAACATTTGCTTGAGCACATTGGTCAGTTCACAGTGGAGCGAGGAGTTGGTAATAGACTTTCGAGTTTTCAATATTTTCATTACAGCCTCCTGGGTTCGAAGTGTACGCAACTTGACAATGCTCTCGGCCTCCTCTTCACGAGACTTGTCTGTTTGCAGCTGCAGGCGACCAATCAGATTCACTCGACCACGCTTCTGAACTCGACCGTTTTTGCTGTAAGGAAAAGAAGTTAGTTTTGTCTGAGGGAATGGAAGAACTTACGTTTGGAGAGCAAATTGAGTGTTCAACTTGAACACAGTCGCATCCTTCAACTCCTTAATGCTCTTCACTGGAGACTCCGACAGCAGCACCTGGGACTTGAGTTTGGGATTGCTCATTAGTGACTAGAGTAAAATGAACAATCGTTAGATTAGGCAGTCTAAGGAACACACACATTAACTTACCCAAAGCGTGCGTTTCAACTCGACATTCGACAGTTGAGTGGACAGACTGAGTGACTCGAGACTGATCGAGTCATTTGGACGATCGTTCCAGCAAAACAGAATTAAAATCTGATAGGAGGTGGCATCAAGGTCATAGTTTCCGTTGTCGGAGTTAAACGTGATCTAAAGAGCGTTACTTATTAGTACAATCGACAGAGAGAGAGAGAGAGAGAGAGAGAGAGAGAGAGAGAGAGAGAGAGAGAGAGAGAGAGAGAGAGAGAGAGAGAGAGAGAGAGAGAGAGAGAGAGAACATACCACTCCCGAGGAGAACTGATGCTGCCACTGCAGGTTACGTCCACTGTGCGACTCCTTGTAATAGTCCTCAATCCTGTGCAACTCATCCTCAATCTCAAGTGGCAGTGAGACATTAATCTTCTCGAGTGTACCCATCCAAGCACTCGAGTTGAGAATCTTGACGGACACCAGATCATCACCAGCCGGGATCATTGCCCACACACGGAAGGCTCGATTAAAGTCACGGCTCACCTTGAGATCTTGGAACATTCTACTGAACTTGTTGACAAACTCGGCGGGCATGCCAACCTCACGCAGCCAGTTGGCCATAATCTCCTCCTTGTCGTTGTCCGCCGATGCGCTCAGAATTAGCCGACGAGTGAGATGAGCTTTGTAGTATTTCATAAACTTATCCTTGTCTTCCACATACTTGAGCATTATAATCTGTGTATAGTAAATCAGATCGGATATTAGGCAAATGTGTGGTCAGATTTGAGATAGCCAAACATACCACATTCAGCAGTTTTTCCTCAATCTGATCTGAAGTGAGATGCCGACTGAGGGTGGTCTTGCGTAGCAGCATGTCACAGTAGTTGGCCAACAGTTCGGCACTTTTCGACTCGACCAATTTCGTGGTCGTACCACCACTTGCCGATTCATCAGAAGCAACCGTACCGGCAGCGTTCCTATCCGAAATCGGTTTAGCCAGTCCGACGTTGTTCTGTTGGTGGTTCGAATTATCATTCAGGGAAATGGCAGCCATCTGTGCTACAGTCACTTCCACGGAGTTAACGACAGCACCCGCAGTCTCCGGTTCACTAGGCATTGATGTTCGTGTAGCTCTAAAGAATAAAGAGATATTAGTAAACGAAGATCCAAAAGGTTAATCATAAACTTACAATTTCTGTTTGTGTGCGATCGCAAATTGAAAGACCCTCTTGTCGTTGATGAGTGCTGTGAAGGCCTGTGTGGAGAGTACATTGGTTAATTGGCGATAATCAGGCACAAAGGCACTCACCATATCACGTGCCGTGAGAAATCGTGCATCATCACCAAAGGCTTCAGTGACCACACTGGTGGAATTGTTGTACAACTTGAGCAGAAGCTCAATGTACTTCTCGGAATCATTCACAAAAGAGAGCGCCTCCATCTTTAGATTTTCGATGCCAAAGTTGGTGAAATAGTCTTCGAATTTGTACAGCAATGGCTCAATTCCATCCTCGACACCAGCCAACAGTGAGAACATTATTTTGAGTGAAGCAATATCGTTGCCTTTGAGAAGTGATACGAATTTTTCCGTGAGTATGTCCTTGTACTGGTCGATTAGTGTGTGAACCACGACAAAGAGCACCTTCCAATGGGAGTGAGGCTCCAAGTACCAGTTGGCACGATCCTGTTCTTCTTTGAGCTTTGCATCGGCCCACTTCATGTAGGACAGAGCGCCGTGTTGCGAGTAGTACTGCTGGCCCATCGCCCTGTAAAAGTTCTCCGTCTGGCAAATGTAGAGCTTCTCGAAGTTGTTGCGATATATGAACCACTGGTCCTGTAAGAAGCAGCTAAGATAAAGGCAGGACTCCTTGACGCCAACAATCAGGTAAGGATCGCATACGATGCCGTTGCGTTCCTGTTCGATCAGATGCATTGCACCTGCAAAAGGAGAACACATGAGCAATCTACAGCAGACCATCAAACACGAACAAACCTGAAATAAGTCGCGAGAATACTTCGGTGAAAATCTTGATCGCCCACAGCTCAGTCATGGTGAGCCGAATGTAGGACTCTACTTCGAGGGGCTTCTTTGACAGCAATTTGATGGCTGATAACTCAAAGAATGTCTCGATGGGCGCAAAGGGCAACGGCACATACTTGTAATAGAACATAAATCGTTTCCAGGCCTGGATGTATGCCTTGAGCAGAGACATGTCGTTCTCGGCATTGCTCATAATGTACTACAAAAAGAGAAGAAGAGAAGAGAGGTTCAGTCACAATGCATCATCACCACCACCACCATCACCAACATACATCAGCCTCCTGTGTAATGTAGTCGTCGAACACATCGACCAGCTTCTCCTGCAGTTTGATGGCAGACTCGGAGTTCCAGATGCACAGAAGGTGGACATTCCAGAAAATGTCATGCCACTCGGACTTGTTGAACGAGGAGAAGTCGTGGATGGAGAACATTCGGTTGACCAGAGGCTCGATCTTGGGCCAGATTTGCTCGAAATTGACTGCATCGCCAGACTAGAGGGTAAAGAGGTGTACAACATTAGAGTAGAGTACAGGTGGACGTGAAGATGTAAAGTCAAGGGAGGATAAAGGGAAAAAGGTTAAACACAGAAGATAGGAGGTAGGAGGTATGAGGTATGAGGTATGAGGTTGGAGGTAGGAGGTAGGAGGTAGGAGGTAGGAGGCAAGAGACAGGACGAAATAGGCTATCACGACATACGGACAGGACTTACCTTCAACAGTAAAGATTGTGTAGCCGCTTGAGGCACCGAGGTTGAAGCCACCGAAGAATCGATATTTTGAGTTGGATCCATCTTGTTGAACGTTTGAGACAGGATGACCAACAGCCAAAGTTGTCTTGTTAACGGGCGATGAGGGCACTTGATGGAAGAGGGAGAGAGACAAGCCAAGGCGACCGATCGGACTGAACAGAGCAGACAAAGTGAGCCTGTGTGACTACACCGAACGCACACGACGACGAGAGTGACTTGCACAAATTGAGCAGGCAGATAGGCGTCAGTATAGTCGAACAGTTCAGTTGAACTTGTGTAAAGGGGCAGAGGAGGCACACGGCGAACGGTGCGCTTCGACTATTAGTCTACTGTCTACGTTCAAATTAATGAATGAACTGAGAGAGCACGAATTGTTAGGTGTGCGTTTGTAGTCTTGCGCTTTGTTTAGTAGATGACTATAAGATGATGATGAACTAACGACAAGAATGAGTGTATGCAAGTAGCAAGACAAAATGTGTGGCGTCACAATATGGTGACTCTTCGTTAACACGACAAATAGTAGTGAGTACACGAGAGCAATTCAAACTGGCAGACGCACTGTATATGTTAAGATGACGATCAGAAGGAGAGAGTTGATGAACTCGTAATGGAAGTAAGTGATTGTGTTCGAAGTGGTGTTCTTTGAGGTTGTAGTGTGGTCTGCTGACCACAACCAATCAAACTGAGTTTGAGGTTGACAAAGCAAAGGTGATGATGTTTTGGTGCGTTGAGAATGACAATGCTTAGGAAAGTAATGAGGACTCGAGTGGAGATTACTGTGGACAAGGAGAAGAAGACGGATTGTGGTGGTAGTTGTGAGGCTGCTAGAACAGAGTTATACAGGCAAAACTGACTAGAGAGAGAGAGAGAGAGAGAGAGAGAGAGAGAGAGAGAGAGAGAGAACGAATGAGAACGAGGATGAGTACTGAAGCACACAAAGGTAGACGGGCGAGTGACAGAGCCAAGCGAGACAGCCAAGTGACGATATGAAAGTTGTCACTGGCTCACTTTAGAGTTTAGGCATAGTATTTCATAGCGTGTACTGTGCTAAAACTGTACTTTTAATACCTTGCCTATATGCGATACCTAATGCTATCCTATGCTATACCTTTGTTGATAATGTCAGAAGAGTCATTAAGGGATTGAGACATACCCCAAGGGTGACCACAAGGCAAATAGAATTGAACCGCTCATGGTGCTGGTGGTGGTGGTGGTGGTATGATGTGTTCTCTTGTTTCGATCGTGTGTGCTCAATTGGTGTGCGTGCGGGGATTGGCCAACCTTATTACACCGATTCTACAAAACGATCGGCAATATTTTACCACTGCTGAAGGATAATTGGCCTCGAGTGTGATATAGCCAAAGAAGTTACACTTTGACGTTACACAACTGACTGAATAAACGAGAGGGCAATGTTATATGTTGAATGTGTTGCTTTATTGCAGATGATTGCACTGTCCTCACTACACATGGATACTGTGTGTGTGTGTGTGTGTGTGTATGAGAATGAGTGTCACTCTTGTGGCACATTCGAACTGAGTCCATATATGTCTCCAAAAGTATTCGATCACAGTCGACTGTACATTGGTATTTGCGTGCATTGTAGTTGTACATTGTGTTGGTAATGACTGTGTGCCACAAACCAAAAGCACAAATGCCATGCCATTCCGACACACTGTCTGCACTCTCTGCAGCACACAAATTCAGGCAGATCGCAAACCAACTCGTGGTTGTGTGTTATAAATGATATTCGGTGTGACACAGAACGTTCTAACGCGGACTATTAATGATTAGACGACACGGACAAGTATGTCAAAGCATATGTCACCATATTTACATCAGCGAGGCTATTGTTGCTCGGTTCTATATGGTGCCACTAAGCGAGAAAATCAACTGAAAGACAGAACTGTGCAGGAACACACTTAAAAAGACCTCTCTCCCTCTCTCCCTCCCTCCCTCATTCTCTCCCTCTCTCTCTCTCTCTCTCTCCCTCATTCTCTCCCTCTCTCTCTCTCTCTCTCTCTCTCTCTCTCTCTCTCTCTCTCTCTCTCTCTCTCTCTCTCTCTCTCTCTCTCTCTCTCTCTCTCTCTCTCTCTCTCTCTCTCTCTCTCTCTCTCTCTCTCTCTCTCTCTCTCTGGCACAAGTAATAGGACTGAGCATGGGAGGCCGCCCGAATGAACTGATGGATACACGGGCAGATGAGATGTGCGCGAGTGAGGGTAGACTCAAGTCCGGACTCAGCTGTGAGACACTCCTACAAAAGTGGGACAGCTAGTTGGATTGAGAATTTGAGTGTTACCGAATCAGAACAAGCAGGAGAAGTACAAGGTACAACGTACTGAGGTATGGGCAAAGAGAGAAAGTGAAAGAAAGTGAACCAGTGCACTCGGATCATATGACTGTGAACTGTTGCGGAATGTCTCGTGCTGCAATGACATTTGTTCACACAACTGCAACAATTGCACAAAATATAACATAACACACACACTAACTTTGTAACGGTTCCATTTGAACAGATTTATGTGCACGTCCTATCGAGTTGAACGCCAATTGAGGAAATTGTTTCTGATAATGGTGATTGGTATTGCTAGTCAGGACAGGCGTACAATTAGTTCTCCTGAGTGAGTGGAATACGTTTCTGGAATCAAACAAAAATCAACGATCACGGGAACGCGCTATGCAGGCTAGTGCAGGTGCTCAGGTGATGTTGATGAGTGAAAGGTATCACGAGCGGGCAACGAGTAAGACACGCTCTCGGTGGCAAGGATAGCTTGGACACGCAATCGTCAGTACCTCATTAGCACTGGCTAAAAGTGTTACTTTTGAACGACACTTCCAGCGGACGAGTAAGACACTGACACGCACTCGGCAGTAGTGATGACTCGGATACACAATCTAAAGTACAACATCACTGACACCTACCAATTGAGTCGAATGATCGGTGTTAGAGAAGTACAGTAGTGAGACCACCGCAGCTTTATTCCTTACAAACAAACTAATTAGCTCAGGCCACTTATACTTTCAGTAAAAAGTAATTTGATTTTCTTTCTCTTCTCAAATACACTTCAAATTGGGTGGAGTGAAGGAAATAGTCTCACTGTCCAATCTTCTAAATGGTCAATCAACCGACATAGTCGAGACGGTGAACGATGATGAGTCATTACTTCGAGAAGATGAGACCAGAGGAGGTGAGACAAATAGATTGAATTTACCAACAGGGCGAGGTGTTCTACTGACTGACTGATAGATAGTGTTGGTTAACGAATTTGGGCCAACAGATACGGACAGCTGTACTAAGTGGTGAGAGGCAACATGTAGATGCACAGTAGCTATTAGTAGTTGGCATGGGGTGCTCGCCAAGGCCATCGTCAAGCGATTGCCAAATGACCATTCCTAGGAAATATGCTTTTATACGTCAAAGTGTGCTTCTCATAGAACTCAAATTCCTGTAGTTGAGCATCGCCATCTTGCAATGCACCAGCACTCACCTTTCCTATCGTACATTTCACTCTGTTTTATAGTTTTTTCGGCTTCATCACATAGACTATAAACCATTTACTCGAATAGAGTTGTTGTTGTGTTGTGGTCAGAGTGGCCAATGGCTCTATGCACATTCCACTTCACTTGAGCCCATTTGACTGCCATTTGAGTGTGGTCCACATGTGATTGGCTCTATATGCACAAGTAGAAATCATTACAATCAATGACAGATGTATTACGCATTTGTGCTCATTTTTTACCATAGCACAGAGTCATGAGAGAATGAGAGGTGTGTCATTTGGGCAACCTGCGAGTGGATAGTGGTGGTGATAATGGTTCTCCGTCAGTGTTTTGATGTGTTTGCACTCGTACAGTTCACAGTCACGAGGAACACCGTAAGACTCGAATTGTGTTCTGTGGGGGAGATGACACAAAACAAACAAACACATGCACACAAGCAGACTGATCGAGTGCCTTTTTGAGGGCTCTGGTGGCGAGAGTGTGTATGTGTGTAAGTGTGGATTTGCTGGTCTAAGAGTGCTTACCTACACTTGGTTTGGTAAATGCATCGGTGTTTGTTACACGCTCACTGTGTGTGCATTGGCCATACTCTCTTGACCTTTGTGTCGTTGTCTCACTGCACTACTCGAGGCGGCAAAAACCCCGCACCGCCCCTGCTTTTCGCACTAACCCCACGCCCGTCCGATTCGACCTCATCATACAAGTCCAACTGACTGAATTGGAATGATTTCCTCAAGCTGTGGCACAACCGAACTCTGTCCATCAACAACTCAATAATCTACCTCAGTAATGTCAATTTGGCATGCAGCAAAAAGGTCTCTCTATTCTCACTGGCCTCTGCCTCAAATTGAGGTCTACTTTCTTTGTTTCTGACACAATAGATCACTTTTGTACGAAACTCTGAGAATGAACAAAAGGCTGAGAAGGGCAAGAGTGCCGAGGGAGCCGAGAGAACCTAGAGTGCCAAGAGTCAATTCCTAGAAAGGCAAGAGAACCGAGAGAGCCCAGTCCGAGAAGGGGAAGAGAGCCAAGAGAGCCGAGACAACCCATATCGAGAAGGGCAAGAAGACAAATGACCCCACCAAATCAGGATGCGCTCAACAACATTATGCAAATGTCCTATGTTGTCATACGGTTGATTTTTGGCAAACTTTCGGTACACGAGCGGATCTATCTGCGTGGTGTGACCCGTCGATGGAAGTTCCACATAGAAGCCTTATGTGGCTATCTACAGTGCATGAAGCTCGATGTCACTGACCGACACGAGCGCACCAAACAAGACTATCTTGGCACCGACTTTGCACCAGTCTTATCGTTTCAACGTTTTCTATTTGAGCGAAACTGGACTGAGCCAGAGCTGACTGATGAGGCCAAAGGCGTGTGCACCATTCGACTCGACTCTATCATTTCAAATATGATCGAATCGATGAGTCGTCTGTGTGCCAATGTGCCCACACTGGTTGTCTACTTTGATATTGTCGACATTGATGATGATGTTGAGGCTTTTCTCACACTTTTGCGTGCATTCACAAGACTTGAGTCGCTGAGCATCATCCAGTGCAAGTACAATCTTTATGGCGCTTCCGTATAGACAATTTGCGAATATGTCAATCAGCTTCAAGCACCGCTCAGCCGTTTGAATTTGTGTTTTTGCCCACTGGCCAACGGTGGTTCATATGTTCGCGATTATGTGATTAATCTTAATCTAGAGAATGCTACCAGATCGGGGAGACAGCTCACTCTGCCGTCACGAGTGATCAATTTGAATGACGTCCTGCGACGCACTGGCAACCCCGTTGGACAAGGACTCACCAGTTTAGCTTTCGATTGTACCATGAGTTCGACTGTGACCCGTGCCGAACTTGGAGTACTATTCAACGGGAATCGTCAACTTGGCACAGTTCAACAGCTTCAGCTCAACTGTGTTCAACTTACCGATCCGATGCATCTTTATTTGGAACAGTTCACCAATGTACAGCGGCTAACTCTGTCCTCCTTTGGAGAGCTAGATTTGACTGTTGATTATGTGAAACGAACCGGCAAAGCAGAGCTGTTCACACAAGAATGGATTCGATCGATTGCTCGGATGCGACGACTCACCGCTCTCACACTGGTCAACTTTACCATTGAATGCCGTGGAGAGGGGCCACAACTGAACACTCTATAACTGCCCAACATTCGCATGTTAACCATTGGAGCGTACGATTTTGTCAACCAATTTGCGGCCTTTTCGGACAACAAGGATATGGCCCCGCGGGATGTATTCAACTTGATTGGTCGAAGCATTCGCTATCAGTTTCCACGACTTGAAAAGTTGAACATCTATGCGGCAGATGACGAAAAGTACGGCTTTTTGAGCCGAGTGCTTCGTGATAAAATTCTGTTCTACATGCGACAAGTTTGTGTCAAGGTGAATTTGGACAAAGAGAATCTCAATGAACGTGGCTAATGGATGCGCGAAACTCTCTTAAGATTGGAACGAGCAAAAGTACTTTGCGCAACTTATCTTCGTCCTCTTACCGGTCCGCACTACTCTACTTCTACTTCTCCACTTATACCATTCTGTTCATTTATTAGCATAAGCCGCTAAGTCTTATAGCTAGGTCGCGGAGATTGATCTCTTATTTACGCAGCGCCTAGGTCTTGATCTCGGGCATGGCATGGTCTTTGGTATGCGATGCGTTAGTTGTCGTCTATCGTCTAGCTCTACCACCACAGCAGAACCCAATTTCTCACCCATTTGTGTGCCCTCTCGAACTTTTACAACCGGCGAGTGTTGTGCATTCAGACATAGGCAAAAGGAGAGTTTCGAGCACTTTTGGTTGCCAAGATGTTTCAACAACATTTGAGTTGAATTGTGTGTTGTTGGTAAGATGGGGGTAAAGATAATCTATGATTTTTTTCGTGACTGATTGAGAGATATTGTGCCTGTGAGCGAGTTCGTGTTTGAATGTGACAATCACCACCAACAATCACCAGCAACAACAGAACACCACTACCACCACTACCAACAATCCTCGACACACGCATCTCGTGTAATCAAACGAATCAAGACCACTAGATTGTGCACACTATTGGTATGCGGTGCCTTAGTTGTCGTCTATCGCTTCCTCCACAACCACCACCACAGTAGAATCCAATTTCTCACTCAATGTTCTCTCGAACGTTCCCAACCGGTGAGTGTTTGTGTCCGTAAAGGAATGCGTTGTAAGTGTTTGTTGAAGCAAATGCAAATACTTCATAAGAAACAGTCGTGAATGAACCCAACTCTAACTCGCCCTCCCTGCATCAAGCCAAATTTGTTCATCAGCAATTCAACGAGCCGAAACTAGAATAACAAATTATTTATTATTAGTGCCATTTGACATAAAATACCAATAAAATGTTGTAAAATCGATCTAAATTAAATAAAAAATATGACATACATTCAATAAATGAACCACAACATACTGACAACTGCAACTGGCTTAAGACTTGCTACGTGATTGGTCGAATCTCTTCTGTAACGAACACATTGTCTAACGCTTGATACTGTTAACACCGTGGGCGAATCAGTTCTGGAACCTTCAATTTGCTTTGGAATAGCTTTAGGAGACTTTTGTTTTGGTGCTGAACGTTTGGCTTTCTTGGTGGAAGTGGACACAGCAGCCACTGAAAACATTTTCATTTGTTTAAGATCACCTTGTACAGAAGCTTCATTAGACCCAGTGGCACTCAAGTTGACAACCTATTCAACAGACAAAATTAATTAGTTCAATTATCAACGGTTCCAAAATGCACAGATACATTTGTCACAGGAGACTTGGTGATTGCACTTAATTTGGCACGCTTGTTACTGGTATCTTTACTGTTGTCGCTGTACTCACAAAATGTGCGCTTGCGGACATGTCTTCCACTTCGAGTCACATAATTAGAATGTGAACTGACGCCAACTTGAGTATCGGTGATAGTTTGCTGTGCTTGCTCAATCAACAAAACAGGATTACAAGCGGACACATTCGAGGCCTAGGAGCAATACTGCATTAAGCCACTGTAATCCAAACACAAAGGGCTACTCACATTATTTGTCTCCTTGTCCGTAGTGCTGGTTTGAGTAGATACAGGAATGTCTTCCTCGGAGGATGCAGACAAAACACATCGGGAGTTGTCTGCATTCATACGGAGACTTGTTGGTAGGTGCAGAGATCGCCTGCTTGTGACACATTGAGGTAATGAGTATGTTATGCCAGCACTTACCAACTAACCAAGTGACTCACTTCGAACGAATCTTCTTCTATGAGATTCAGACGAGGCTTAACTAGGCGGGTAGAAAGTGATCCGTAGTGGTGAGCAGAACCATGTCCATGTATCGTCGTCATTTTGGTTGTCGAATTTGTGGTCGATTCGAAATGAGGTGCAGTAATGGATGAGTTTGTTTTGTTGCTTCCACATTTGAGGGCTGAGAGGATGCCATTAAGCACAGAGGTAAATCGATTAACCATGAACACAACCGACTGAACCAGCTCAACTTAACAGCAACCAGCTCGATTGCTCACTGCGTTGAGTGGTCCTAGGAGGTGTGAGCCACTCATTGAGCCAATCATCCAATCATAACTCGTGCTCGTGAGAATTAGTCCTTCAATGTCCTCCAAAGTGATCGATCGTAATCGTTTAGTAAATCAGCGTCACACCATCCCCACACTAATTACTGCTATTCTTGCTGTGTATTGCTAGCATATTGCGAACGAAGACTAAATGAACTGAAAATGGTCGATTGGAATTCGTAATCGCTTCAAACGACAGTTCATTAGAGGTTAGATACATGGCTCGATGCATCACTGGTGGATGTCAATACTGGTCACACCGAGACAATGTATTGGTCAGGGTCTTAGTCCAGTTTGTCATCTGATGGTGGTGAGAGGCCAGAAATGGCACTTGAATCAAACACATCGTATTAGGTAGCATCTTGAGCCGACACAACAACCATACAACCAACACTGATTGGCCAATAGTCCGAATAGTGTTCCTCTGGTGGCTATTACCAAACCGATCACAATTGACCGATTGACGTGTCTGAGTGCAAATGCAAATTCGTTCATCACAGTCAACACAATACGCCACTCTAAACACTATACACTCAATAACACAATAACACAGACACTCGGGTTTAATAAAGCTATCCAGGTGGAAACAATCAGTGATCGAGATAGTGCCATTGATCGGGCAGTGGTGTTGGTTGCACTTTATGATCGGTGGTTGTGCAATGGACCATTAGACCAAATGGCACTCACTGGATTGTGGTGGGCATAGTGGGCATATTGGAGATTTGTTCGGTCCACCCGTTTGTCCTCTTGGTTGGTGTGTCTGGCTGGTTGTTCGGATTCGAGAGATTTGTTGGCCTGTGGAAAGACCACTTTGCGGGTGCACTGAACACTTGTGCGAAGGTGTACAAAAGGGTAATGCTAAACCAAACAGTGCACGCATCAATTCGCTCAACCAGTGGCGGGGCACTTGCCACCGGAATGAGCCTTTTAATTCGATCCGGACACAAACGACAAGCAGACTTTGGTTGCTGGTGACTGTTGTACAGTTGACTTGACATACCTGACAGACTTTCACTTTTACATAAAGTAACGCCATCATCTCAATTCTTGCTTGCGCCTTCGAAGATGCTATCATCTGTCTGTCTGTCAGTATCAGTGCTTAATGACAACCTGCCGATTAGATTCAAATAAGTAAACTGCTGTGGATGATTCAGTTGAGCAACAATCGTTGTCCTAAAGTATTAGCTTGCCATTTACCTTACCTTTACACAAGTAGTGTGTTGACATTTACGATAAAAAGTTTAATCTTTTTCGGCACTGAATAAAAAAAATTCTGAGATGTATATTACTTTTGGTGAAATATGGTGAAATAAATAATAAAAAAATAAAAATATTTATGCTCGACCGAGGAGGGATTCGAACCCTCGACCTTTGGATTAGAAGTCCAACGCGCTATCCACTGCGCTACACGGCCACTCTCTGTGTGTATGAAAGATTGTTTGGCACTTTAAGGAGCATTTTATTCGTACAGACCTGATCTGGTAGTGCACTCCATTTGTGTGAAACCGATCGCTTACAAATCAAACTAAACTGTATAGACTACTACTGACTACATGATGTAGCATTAAAATCTGATTAGTGACATCGTGTGTACACAAACTAACCAATGCCCAGCTGCCCAAGTGTTTGCCTTACACTGACCAATCTGGCAGTAGGTGACGTTTACATCAGTCAATGAAAGAGGGAGTGAGAGAGAGAGAGAGAGAGAGAGAGAGAGAGAGAGAGAGAGAGAGAGAGAGAGAGAGGAGTAGGAGAGTTAGAGAAAGAGAGAGAGAGAGAGAGAGAGAGAGAGAGAGAGAGAGAGAGAGAGAGCGAGAGAGAGAGAGAGAGGGAGAGAGAGAGAGAGAGAGAGAGAGAGAGAGAGAGAGTTAACCCAAAGCAATCACGAGTGTTCCTGTCAGAGGCCGTATACTCAGGATAGTTGTGGGCGTTCGTCGAGTGGTGACCCCTGGAGGGTAAAAGGGTCACACTAAACAAACACCGAGCGATTTAGAGTACAACCGTCAGAGGCGACATACAAAAGTGGCCATTGGCATTGGTTGTGTGAAGACCAGTAGAGTGCTAGTACACAAACACCCGTAATCACAGTGGGCCAAACTGCCGTGACTGTGTCTGTCCCATCACGATGTTCAAACAGAGCAATGGGTCACTGCTATGGTTTGTCTTCTCATTTGTGCCGACTGTGCCAAATGTTGTTTGTGTGTTTGACCAAACACGAAATCGATGATACTTTCAGTAAAGTATAAAATTCAATCAAGTATAATCTAACTCTATTTTGAGTTAGAACTGTTGGCGAGTAAAGACGTGTTTTCATAGTGCTCCTCGTTTCTCAAGTGTTTTCTGAAGTCAAATCGCGAATATCTCCAAGTATTTGGTACCAATCGACGCCTCTTGGCCTGATCTATCTGGTGGTGCGCGATACTCTTATAGATTGATCTTCGTACTTAGGATATCAACAAAAGACTCTTTGGATATAACAACTACTTTTCTTTGTTAAAGTTCTCTCTCACTAAGCCAAGTAGAACTTTATTTTGCTCTCGCTTTTGTCTGCAATTTTAGCAAGTCAACCAACAAATATCTCGATTATGGGTAAGCCGAAAAAGAAAAGGTCCAAGAACAAGCCCCATACGGAGCCTCAAGATGAGCTTAGTATTCAACTGGATGGTTCTCAAGCCTCTGACCAAATTCCGGGCAAATTTTGGTCAAATCGAGCTATTTCTACTATCTCAAGCGAAACAGCTATTGAGTGGCAAGAAGATGAGGAAGCTGACATTTCCACGATGGTGGATCAAATCAATGTTATCCTTGATGGTGATTTAAGGAAACTTTCCAAACAGAAATTGGCTTTTGATATAAAACACAAAGTGCAAGTTATACAGTCCAAGTACACCAAGTTGATTGCAAGAATGAACGAACTTGAAACCATCAACAAGGCCTTCAATATTCGTGATGAGCAAGTCCCTACCATTGTGGAAGATCGAGCTGTTTGTGCACATGAATCACCTGGCAAAATGTCTTACTCTGCTGCGGTGGCTATACCAGAAGTGCAGAACCCTACCAAGCCTAGCATCGATCCTTTTTGTTGTATTCGAATTTTTCCCAAAGCAGCAAGCGACTCGGTTGAACCAAGACTAAAGTCATCAGAAGCCACCAAACAGTATATTCGTCAATTGAAAATATCAGGAATTAATTATGGTGTCAACAGTATGAAGTCAATTCACAATCATGGAGTATCAGTTTGTTGTCGACACAGAAATGAAGTCGAGAACCTAAGTGAAGCTATTCGTTCGGTACACGGGGAAATTCTCGATGTGAAGATACCAAAGAAGAGAAACCCATCTTTCTCCATGCTTCTTAGTGGAACAGGACATGACTTGGAAGAGCTAAAAAGCGACATTATTACCAGAAATGAATTCCTGCCAAAAGAATCGATTGTCTCGATTAATAAGAAAGAAAACAAAAAGGGTTATTCAGTGGTTTTTATTGAAGTAAACTCAAGTGGCTACAAAGCAATCTTTGAGCACAAATTACGCCTGTACGTTGGATGGAGTTGCCTGAATTTGCGTGAAACTGAACCTATTTCGCAATGTTTCAAATGTAACAAATTTGGACATAAATCAAAGGACTGCTATTACAAGGTAAATGGATTGCCAGCACACAGATGTGTCTACTGTGGCAACAGTCACGAAGGTTCGACCTGTACTGGTTCTCGAAACTGTTCAAATTGCTCAGATCATAATCGAATTGCTAATAAGTATGGATGGGAAATTTTCGACAAGAACCACACTGCTACTGACAAGTGCTGCCCAATTAGAATTAAAGCTATACACAGAACAAAGTTGATGATCAATTACGATGTCTAACTTAGCTTCCCTTACCACAACGATATTACAACAAAACCTTGGACGTCGAAAGGCAGCACTTGAAGATCTTTATAATTACGTAACTCAAGAACAAATACCAATAAGCACTATCAGTGAACCTTATACCTTTCAAGACATCGTACCTAGCCCTTCTCACCTTCAAGTACTTTGCTGCAGAAGCCAGCAAGGTAGACCTCGAGCAGTAATTATTGTTCCATCTCAGCTTAAAGTAATACACCATTTACAATATGCCACTCGCGACCTCTGTGCTTGTACAGTCAATGTTGGAACTACATCTATTAATGTAATTTCAATATATATCCCTCCTCATATGAACTCAGATGGTGAGCAAATATCAATCGATCCATATTTACACTATCTCGAAGCTATACTATCGAAAATGGAAGGAAAGACAATTATTTGTGGAGATTTCAACTCGCATCATACCCTGTGGAGCTCGAACCATTCAGACAGAAGGGGCTCTCAAGTCTGTGATTTTATTGCAACTAATAGAATGCATCTTCTCCACACCGGTAACCAGCCCACCTTCTACACCGTGCGGGATGGAATTGTCTGCAAGAGCTTTGTGGATCTCACTTTAGTCTCGACTAGACTTCTCCAACAAGTAATTAGTTGGCAAGTTTGTGACGGGGTCACAAGTTCAGACCATCAGACAATTCTCATAAATTTGCAACTAACGCCAGTAGCAAGCACTCCTCTTGGCACTCGCCGCTTCTATACTCGATCCGTAAATTGGCATGACTTTAGCCATGATATTCATAGCAAAGCAATTGTTTGGCGAGATATGATGGGAAAAATCAAGTGTAAGGATGATGTCAACCATACTGCTTCAAGAATTTTCTCAGAAATTGTCAATATATGTGAAAGAACATTACCAAAAATCCAAGTAAGAAAACATTGTGTGCCATGGTGGAATAATGAGCTTGCAAGACTGAGAAAGATTGCAAGACAATGGAAAAAGAAATGCCTGCGAGTAAGAAGCATTGCTCTTGCCGATATCTACCGGACTGAATGGCAAAGACACCAAAAATTGTATGTAGTCGCCATAATCAAAGCCAAACTCGAAAGCTGGCGCACATTTATTACAGGGCAAAACAATGAAACAATTTGGTCTCAAGCTTACCGACTGTGTCGCAAAAGTGAGATTCGGCCACCAACTACTGTCAAACTTCAAGACAATTCTTACACTAGTGATGCCCAATCAACCGCAGAATGCTTACTGAAGCATTTCCTCCCAGACGACAATCCAGAAAAAGACGAACTTATTCACAAGAGCCTAAGAACACTGTCCAAGTGCACTTGTTTGGACACTCATGACGACATTCAATTCTCACACGAGGAAATTTCTGAAATAGTACACAAGCAAAATGACCTAAAATCACCAGGAGAAGATGGATTATCAGCAAATATAATCAAAACAGCATATAGCCTAATACCAGATGTCTTTGATAGTCTCTTCAATTCTTGTCTATTGCATCGATGCTTTCCAGTCTGGTTCAAGTCTTCATTTCTTAAAGCAATTCCAAAACAAAATTCAACAGATATTCAAAATGTCAAATCCTGGCGACCAATAAGTTTGATTTCAGTTCCTGGAAAAATCTTAGAAAAGCTAATGATACAGAGAGTGATGCATAACCTCAATTCGCGCCATTTACTTTCTTCAAGTCAATATGGCTTTACGCCACATAAGTCAACGATCGACGCCATCAAACATGTTGTTGACGAAATGAAGGCCACAATGGACTCTTCAAATGCTGGTGCCATCGTATCACTGGATGTGTCAGGTGCGTTTGATCATGCCTGGTGGACAGCTATCTTATACAGGCTCAAAGAATTGGACATTCCACACAATCTTTGGCATCTATGTGAAGATTATTTTTCTGGACGCACGGCAAAGATCTCTGTAGGAGGACACTATGCTTCCAAAAATGTCACAAGAGGATGCCCCCAAGGATCTGCCTGTGGGCCTGGTTTTTGGAATATATTGTATGATCAAGTGTTACAGATTGACCTGCCAACAGGCTGTCAGTTGCTTTCCTTCGCGGACGACCTCGTAATGATGTGTCGTGCAAGTAACTTGTCACTCCTCGAGACGAAAGTTAATGCAGCGGTGGCGATAATATCTGATTGGGGTCGCAAGATGAAACTTACATTCAATGAGACCAAAACTCAAGTCATGGTTTTTGCAAGATTGCGACAAATTCCGGCAACAAACTTTAAAATGAACGGCACAAGGCTTGAAGTAGTTGATCACATAAGATACCTTGGTGTCATCATTGATCGCAAGCTCAAGTGGAGGAAGCATCTACTGCACATACAACAAAAAGCATTCAATCTACAAAGTAAGGTGACTGCAATCGCACGCAATACTTGGGGAATCTCCTCTGAAGCTACCGAGATAATTTATAAGGGAGCGATTGAGCCACTGGTGATGTACGCCATTGAGGTGTGGTGCCCGGCACTTAACTATAAATGGGCAAGTGATCTGCTAAAGCAGATACAACGGAATTCTTTACTTCGGATATGCAAAGCTTACCGAACTGTATCCCATGATGCCCTAGCGGTAATCTCTGATATTATGCCATTTCCAATTCAAGCATCAATGCACTCGCAATACCGAGAAATAAAGAGATCATCAAAGTTCATTGTTGAAGGAAGCCTCATCCCCATACAAAGACCAACTCCAAGTGTTCGTCACCCTGCTGAGTCAATTCAAAAATCCATAAAGCTTGGTCTCAACTTTGCACCGTCAAACCACCAATCGAATCTCACCATCTACACTGATGGTTCCAAGTCAGATAATGGCGTAGGCAGTGCATTTGTGGTCTACGACAATTCAGTCGAATTATTTTACCAAAAATACGTTCATCCATATTACTGCACCGTCTTTCAAGCAGAGTTGTTTGCTATTAAGTCTGCTCTCACCTATTTATTGAATTCTGATGTTGTTTCTACTGTATCTATTTACACTGATTCGTATTCATCCCTGCAAGCCATTGCTGATCGATCCAGTCACACAGGCTTGGTGGTTGCAATTCAAGACCTTCTCTTGCGATTACAACAACAAAGAGCGCAAATCTCGATATCGTGGGTTAAAGCACATGTTGGAATTACTGGAAATGAAAGAGCAGATGAACTGGCCAAAGACTGTCTGTCATCTGACTCAATGTTCGTCGAAATGAATGCTCCACTCTCATTTGTTAAACGACTTCTAAAAGACAAGCATATACAAGAATGGAATAGACTTTGGACAGAATCTCTGCATGGCAGGTGGACTGCTCAGATCTTTCCCACAATTGAACATCGGCGGAAGATTAAAAAGTTACAATTAGACTTTGTCTCCACGCAATTCCTCAGTGGTCATGGTAAATTTGGTTCTTATCTACACGAACGACATTGCAGAGAGAGCCCGGCTTGCGAGTGCGGAGAACTCCAAGATTGTTTCCACCTGCTCTTTGTTTGTCCCTCGACTTTGGACATTCGACAAGAAATCGAGGCCGCATGTGAGGAAAAAAGACTGGTTTTCTCACTCCAAACGCTTGCCGGAATTTTGGCGGACCCAATCCTGTGCAAGACCCTTCTAGACGCTCTCAAGAACATCCATCGACGACTCGTTGAATGGGAAAGATAATTAACCCCTTATTTTTCACAAATTTTTAATTACCGCTGTATATACACCTGTGTCAGCGGTACAATAAACTTTTATAATTAAAAAAAAAAAAAAAAAAACTCTATTTTGAAATATAATTTATTAAGTATTGTCAATTAAATACAAAGTAAAAGTAGTGTATGCATCAAAGTGCTGTCAAATCAAAGGAGAAAGTTTTAAATAGCGAGATACTTGAAGATTGAGGAATGTGTAGCGATCCGTTCGAGGAATCAAGCTTGTTCACTATTGGATATGTAAATATGCAATTTCTTCCACACAAGCGCAACAACTCTGACATTTGCCAGTTGAAAAGATTTATTGAAGAAAAAGCGTACAGAAGAAAATAAAGTTAAAGTGGGGAAAGGCTGAACTAAAAAGTCTAATTGAGAAGATGATTCGGGACTGAGTTGAGGATTGAGAAATGAAAGAGATTGAGAAAGGGGCAAGTGGTGTCGGTCCTAGTCAGGAGAATGACGATTCGAGACAAGGTCCAAGTTCGAGAACCCGATCCAAGATGACCAACGAGAGGGTGGATGAGAGCACGGCACGAGAGCACTGTTGAGTTTAGTGATGATGCCACGGTAGATTTGCGAGCACTATGATTCAAATGAAAGAACAAACTTAAATGAACGAGGCGCGACCTTTCGATCTGCGGATTTGACTTGGTTAATATAGAGATTACACACGTGATATCAGACCAGGGAGAACGTGATTGGGGCGATTGGGTTGGTGTTTGATGTACTGACATTGAGATGAATTGAGTGTGAAGGATTGTGATTGAGTAATGTCATGTGAATGAAGGTATGAGAGAAAGTGTTGAACAGATCTCATGATTTTTCGGTCTTCATGTTTTGTGTCATTTGTTAGATAAGTCAAGAACCAATGAAAGCTCAGGACAGTGTGATTTCTTGTGTCATTCGACTTCTTTCAGACAAAAAGTCGTGTTACTACGCGGGTCTAACCAGTTAAACCGATTAGAACCGGCTTCAATTGTTGATAACTCAAATTCGGCCACAAAGTCACACATCCGATCGTCACTTGACAACAATTTTTATGCTTAACCAGCACTAAACACTCTCTTTATTATCAACATTCAAATAAGCAATCATCAACCGAGAAAGAGTTGGTACGTGAGAAAGTGAAACCTTTCTCCTTATCAAGGCTGAAGGCTTTATCAAGATTGTACTATTAATGACGAAAACTCAATTAAGGATTGCGGCACTGCTTTTGGGAAAGATGAATCATGGAACGAACGGAAATAGAATGTTTGACGATGACTAACTGTATTCGGAATAATTCCATTATTACATCTGGCCGACTAAATAGATCACAAGAGGGGATGACAAATAAAATATCATAACAATAACTTCCTATCACATTCAATTAGTAGCGAATAAAACAAGATGCGATTGATTCAATTGATAATCTGCTCTGATTGACTGAACAAACTGATTAGATTGACTATTGATTTTAATTTCAAATTCAAAAACACTATGAAGTTGTACTTGATTTTATTGGTGCTGACGGCGATTGTACCATTGGTGGTCAATGGTATGTAAATTGGATCACTCCAATAATAACTTACTTTTTTTGATGACATTTAAAGGTGATTTCCTCAGTGAGGTTCAACGAGCTAATCGAATGCTCGATCGTCCATCTGTCGACAAGGAAGCTGTTTTGGTTTTGTTGCACAAGTTGGATGCACAACTGGATCACGAAGACCCGACCACCAAGGCGTCCAAGAGTTACTACTTGGATTTAGTGAAGGACAAGTTTCAACAACGTTTTGCCAACCAACAGACAACTCGAAACGATCAACTGCACACGACACCATTAGTACCGAAGACTTTTACTCTCACAACAACAAGTAAACCGACTTCGACGACAACTCCAATTTGGTTTGAACGCACCAGATCAACCCTCAGTTATCTATCCAGTACTCGCGCTATCAAGACATGTCCGACTGTCCCACCAACACCAAAGACAACCGCAGCAACAGTTTTAGTATGTCCAGTATGCACTCCATGTAGCTGCACCAAACAGTCACCCACTCACGATAACAATCTTATCGACGAGCGAATTCACTTCGTTGTAGAGATTTTACTGTTGGCGTTCGCACTGCTGGTCGCGGCACTAACTTGGCTTCCATCCTTGTGCAAGAAGAAGAAGTACAGCAGCATTAGGGCAAAATTCAACAAACGCGCGGACAAGTACTGGATTGACATGCCGAATGAACATTTTATTTGATTGATATTGATGTTGTATCAACTCGATGTTAAAATAATAAACTGAGTGAGGATCGACTGGTATAATTGACTTTTAATTGACTAATCACTTACTAATGTAAAGGAAATTATTGAACGAGGTTACGATAAAAATGATAAAACATAAACATAAGATAAAACATTATAACACATTTGGACTGACAAAGAAGACTAGTACATTAACTCAATGAAATGTTATGATGAGTTTATTACTGAACAATTACTGACAAAGTACTGTAAAAGACTAGAAAGACGAAGTAACTCAATGCAATGAAATGAAAGTTACTTTATGAACGAATAAACAATTTACTGTAAACAAAAATAGAGAGAAGAGCTTACGACTACATTATAGACAGGAAAAGACTTTGACACAAACCTAACGAGAAAATAATTGAACAAACAGAAACTTTCTGAACATAAGAGAAACATAAACCTAAACAGACTGAAGAGACTAACAAAAACATAAAATTCACTGCTGCAAGTTCGAATAGCAACAGTTAGATATTGTTCATTGGAACATTATCTCCTCGTACTCGATTAGTAAGATAATCGGTAAAGTCACGAAAACGGTGTCTCATACGAGCATCTCGTTGACAACGACGCCACATCACAATCACCAAAATCATAACCACACACACAATCACACTAGACAAGGAGATGTACGAGTACGGGGAATGCACTACTTTCCTCCAACCAATGTGTTCGTTTACTTGAGACTCTTGAAGTACGATTTTCCCCAAATCATTGAGGTTCGACTTGTCTGTGATTTGACCTTTGAATGTGCGATCATTAATCAATTTAGTTATTTCGGGTTTAACTCGATAACTAGATTCGAAAGTGTTGAATTGACTTGGCCACAACTGACCATCAACGGAAAAAGAAGTTCCACGCGGAATTTTGTAAACGACATTTTCGCAATCGAACATATTGCGGCCCTGAATGGTGAGCTGATGATGAACGCAGTAAATGTAGGTGTAGTGGTCATCATGTCGCAATTGTCGATATTTCTTGGTTTTCAGTGTACGGCTATGACATTCTTGCACCTCCCATTGCTTTGTTCGGTTGTCGTTCTCGATACACTTGTCATAGTCCTCCAAAACATACACGAGATCGTGTTCTGTTTTTGGATTGGTCAACAATTCATGGGTGCAATTGGTGGTTGTGTCTAGGACTACGTACATGTTTCCCTTAAATTTAAGAGAACACTCTTGGTTGTCGCTCGAATTTGCCAAAAGGACCATTGCATCAGCTTTGAGGATCACTGATCTCTTAGACAACACAGGAATATCGAAATGGAATATGACCCTACTAGTGTTAGTATAGAAACACTTTTTAGGAATCCAGTGAAAACTCGGGACCTCTGCCTCCAAGGGATTTCCGGGGAACAATGCTTGATAGTCGATATCCACCTTGGGAGGGTCCAACTTAAAACTGTGAAGCACGCGCGTGAGTAAAAGACCCATCTTGCTGATTTGTTGCAATAACAACATTAGCGCCTTGTTCTCACGGTCCACTGAGGTAACGCGCTGGTCAATCATCATCATTTGGTGCCACATCGTTTTTAGATTTTTATCCACCTTTGACTGATAACTCTCCACAAGTGAGTTGTGTTTGTGGATGTTATCCAATTGAACTTGTAATTGATTCTGAACCGCTCTCACATCCGGGCTTTCCACTTTCTTTTCCCAAATATGAGACAAAGAAAGAATACCATAGCTCACAATGCCCGTGATTGCACCCGCAACGATTCCAGCGAAACGCTTGCGACGGAACACATGAACTTCGACCGGCTGGCGATCCATGATAGGAATCTCCGTTACAAATCCACAATTCGAGTAAATTACGCTAAGTACCTCTCTCTCGTAGGCTTTCTCACACTGTTGGAACGCTTCTATCTCTGTCGCAGATTTTAGACCCTTCATAACCTGAGTCAACTGGGTACAGGGACTAGACAGAACAGCTATATGCGAGGTGAAATTAATAGCGCTAACGGCCCTATTGGCAGTTCTAAACCACAACAATGGGTCCGCGGTCTCGACTGGTGGTTGACCTGAACAATTAGAAATAAAACAAAACATAATAATAAAAAACAAGACAGACGATATGGAAAATAAATTTTGAAAAACACTGGGCTGTTGTTTAGCCCGCAATACACTCTTTTCATGGCAGACAAAATTAACTTGATGTCGTTCGTCTTGATCGGTCACTCGATCTATCACTATCTTATCGCCATTAGGAAGGAGTTGTTTAACAATCAAATTATTGGAAATACTAATTCTGAAAAACATGAAAACTTCTACGCTGAGCAAAACCTGATCGCAATTGTTAGTAACATAGAATCTAAGCATATTAGTGTAAACTCCAATGGTGACAGGAATTTCTATGTACTGGTTAACGTCGAAACCTTGACCGACTGCGCGCAAAGCTAAAGGATTTTCGAGAACTTCAATATTACGACCGGGATCAATTTGCAAGGCAACACTGAAAGGCATGATGTTAATTGTCGCTCCAGTATCGATCATTCCACTGATACGATCTTGCCATACTCCAAACCAGATTCTGACCGATTGCGGGCGTCTCTCTCCTAATCGCCTAACCATATAAATAAAATCATCATTCTCTTCCTCCTTAACCTTACACTCTTGCTTGAACATTCCGGTCAACAATCCACTGTCGGAGTCAGATGACTCATACTTTCGATCAACCTGATTAACCTGCTTAGAAGAACGCTGCGGTGGCTTTGAGCGGCCAAGATTAGGGCAAATTGAACGATGATGTTTGCCACGACAATTAAAACAAGTGTAATTGGGATCACGCTCACACTTCTCAGTCTTATGCTCGTCCGACAAACAAATTAGACACAACATGAGCTCCACTGCAAGATGAAACTTAGTGGCAGTACTCAACCAAATACAACAAACACAATTGTGTCCCTTCGACTTGCACCGCACGTTGGTACAAGGAGGATCCACACTGTGCTTGGTGAGACCATCACGTGGTGCCGAAGGTGCAACACGATTCGGAGCAGCCTTTGCTTTACTCACTTTTCCCACTTGGTTGACCATCCTCTTGGTGAATTGTTTCTTGATTGGCTTCTCCTGTTTGTTTCGTCCGGACTTTTGAGCAACTCTCTGACTGAGTTTGAACTCTTTCTCTAGATACTCCAACAAAATGTCCAACTTTTGGTCACCTTCCGTAGACACTCTCATATATGCGTCGGTAATGTAGCGTTGAAACAAATTATAGAAGAATGTGCAAAGTTCGTCCTGGAACGAGTTGTCCAGTTGAAAACTGGTAACTAGCGACTCTACTGAACGCAAAGTAGTGATGATACTCTGGAAGGTAGCGATATCCATTCGATCATTCAATCTGGGCACACGAGCAATCACATAGCGAATATGACCCCTGACATTAGTTGGGTCCAAGAAGCTGATCTTCAAAACCTCAATAGCACGCTCATACTTTGCTGCTGGAAATCCAGTCACAAGATCCAAAGCAGTACCAGTGAGTTTTGTGCGCAACAAGTGGAGTTTGAGCGAGTCCGGTGCATCAGTACCACCAATATACTCTGAGTACAACTCAAAGAATAAAGGGAATGACAACACGTCACCACTAAAGATAGGGACGTGTTTCACGTACTTATCGTTGTACGGTTTTTGCACCAATGACGACTCCTCAGACACATTCGAACCCGACATAGAAGAATAAGGTGGCGGTACAAGTGGTGCAGTACGATTGGCAAACGCTACGTTTGAAGTCGAATGAGTAGCGGTACGAGGCAAACGGCCTGATGACGTGGCCGGGAAACCCTGACTATCAACTACCAACGGGGTAGCTTCTTCGTCAGTTTCCCGTTGATCGGAATTGCCTGAATCCACATAGTGTAACTGTGGTTCGTACACCTTAGCCATTTCAGCAAGAACACTCTTAAATTCCTCATCGAATCCAGGAATAGTTGGAAACTCCACCTCTGGATACAGTCGATTCCACTGAACACGAATCTGATTGCGTAAAATATCGACTTTAAGAATAATCTTTTTATACACCTTAATCCGCTTTTTCGCTGGCGGTATGCCTGACAAGTTCGCTTTAGTCATCTCCACCAACTCGGCCATATCACTCACAATTGAAGTGAAATAGATGGTGATAGCACCAGTATCAGCAGGCTGATTGCTGCCTTTCAACGTCGGAGCCGACATTGTAGCACGAACGAATGACTTATCAACAATTGAATCGTAGAATATGAGTGATATTGATTTAAAAATAGAAATAGGATTTTGGTCTGTACCAGTGGTAACCTACTATTGGCGATCTTCCCCAAAGATCGTGTAGTTCGAGCCGGTTGGCTTAGTCTTATCGTCTGTATCCGGTTGAGAAGAAGTGCTCGTGCTCGTCCCAGGTTAAAGGTGGGTGGCAAGTTGTCTTCTTTCAGCTCCGGTTAGATCACGATGAAGCTTCCAATTCAAACTCTACGTGGATCAAACGTAAAGAGTACCAACTCTGTAGACCAGTTATGGGCAACGGAACGATTGTGCGATTGTACGAGCTTTTGATTTGCGGTGGATTTCGCTGGGAGAGCCGACTCCAGGGCCCTTAGTTGCAGTTATGACGTTGAATGTCCGTGCTGCAGGATTGCGCCTTAGACAAGGATTAGCTATTTCCTTGAATGTAAAGAGAAAATGTGATTATCTTTAAGAAAATGTAAAAGCGTCAAAAGAATGAGTGTTCGGAAGTATTCTACTCTTCCCCTTTCGTTGAGAAAATGGATACGGATGATAGGAGATATTTTGAATGGAGGGTGTGCAGAGTGGTGATGGGGTCAAAATGCGAGGTTGTTACTTGACGGCTTGTAAATATGCAATTTCTTCCACACAAGCGCAACAACTCTGACATTTGCCAGTTGAAAAGATTTATTGAAGAAAAAGCGTACAGAAGAAAATAAAGTCAAAGTGGGGAAAGGCTGAACTAAAAAGTCTAATTGAGAAGATGATTCGGGACTGAGTTGAGGATTGAGAAATGAAAGAGATTGAGAAAGGGGCAAGTGGTGTCGGTCCTAGTCAGGAGAATGACGATTCGAGACAAGGTCCAAGTTCGAGAACCCGATCCAAGATGACCAACGAGAGGGTGGATGAGAGCACGGCACGAGAGCACTGTTGAGTTTAGTGTTGATGCCACGGTAGATTTGCGAGCACTATGATTCAAATGAAAGAACAAACTTAATGAACGAGGCGCGACCTTTCGATCTGCGGATTTGACTTGGTTAATATAGAGATTACACACGTGATACCAGACCAGGGAGAACGTGATTGGGGCGATTGGGTTGGTGTTTGATGTACTGACAATGAGATGAATTGAGTGTGAAGGATTGTGATTGAGTAATGTCATGTGAATGAAGGAATGAGAGAAAGTGTTGAACAGATCTCATGATTTTTCGGTCTTCATGTTTTGTGTCATTTGTTAGATAAGTCAAGAACCAATGAAAGCTCAGGACAGTGTGATTTCTTGTGTCATTCGACTTCTTTCAAACAAAAAGTCGTGTTACTACGCGGGTCTAACCAGTTAAACCGATTAGAACCGGCTTCAATTGTTGATAACTCAAATTCGGCCACAAAGTCACACATCCGATCGTCACTTGACAACAATTTTTATGCTTAACCAGCACTAAACACTCTCTTTATTATCAACATTCAAATAAGCAATCATCAACCGAGAAAGAGTTGGTACGTGAGAAAGTGAAACCTTTCTCCTTATCAAGGCTGAAGGCTTTATCAAGATTGTACTATTAATGACGAAAACTCAATTAAGGATTGCGGCACTGCTTTTGGGAAAGATGAATCATGGAACGAACGGAAATAGAATGTTTGACGATGACTAACTGTATTCGGAATAATTCCATTATTACAGATACTTCAAGTAGAACGATCTTTCAAACGATACAATCGGTTCCTGTTTAGTTATATAATGTTCAATCAATTCGACGATTGATCCGAAGCGAGTGGCACCGAACATTCGAACCCAGCCATCCTTGTCGAGCAGTAGAATGTGTTGAAGATCACCATTGGCCATTCCCGACAGCACAAATTGTCCTCGAAAGACCTGCGATGCCCGAACCAGAAATTCTCCGTTTTGTATCACTAACAAGGACGTTCCGGATCGAGAAAGTTGTCCATGGAACCAACTTTGTTGTTCAATCTTGGAAGGATTGTGCACCAATGGAGTGGCCAAGTTACTCTTTGCCATAGATCGAGTCAGAGGACGATTTCGTGAAACCGAAGAATCGTTTGCTTCGTTCGACGATGAACCCTTGACATCGTTTGAGTTATCAGATAAAGTAAGTCTTCGAGTGCCAAATGGTATGACCAGATCAAGCATTAAACCACCTTTGGTCTGTTCAAGGTAATCGCTTAGTGCCGCCGGTGAATCTAGGCTCAGAGCTGGCACCAGCTCATAGTCAGACATCTCGTCATTAATTGCCATATAATATAGATCATGATCTAATATGATCTCTCCCATGATGGTGGTCACATTTATCACAGGCTGAGTTGTGCACTTTGACTTGGGATTGCCAAACTGTTGCAGATACAACAGACTAGGGTCAGGGTTGTTCAGTGCTGAGTCATTAAGCTTGCTGAAAAGAGTTCGGCATACTAATGGAAGTAGGCTTGTCTTCATTGAGCATTGTCGAATTGGTTTGTGCCCTTGTTAGCGGCTGAATCTGTTGATTACATAAATTGAAAGCCTGGTGCAGTGTGGTGATGACGCATCGAGCAAATTCTGGTGCAGCAGAGTGGAGAATCAAAAAAACTGGTTCTATTTCAGATTCTTCAAACACCAGTGCAACACATCTTGGCTGATTACCAGCAATGTAGGTGAAAGATAGATTTGAGGTCGAATGTTGGCGGAAAACGCTTTCCGAAGAAGCCAAGACAAAAGTGATTTGGTCAATTGTCATGGACACATGCACGTCTACTCCTGAGTGCTCCAAACAGACCAGTCCATCACACAACTTCTGAATAATACTTGGGACACTGCTTTCAGTAGTATCAGGTTGACTGGCTTGTGACATCTGGCCTGATTGGTGAGAGACTTGAGCGATACAGTGCTGAGCCACCAAAGATCTACTTGCATCGTCAAGCTTTTTCATTGAGCACTTAATCGGAACTGAACCGACAAATCTAGCCGCGTATGTGACTCCGTTGGAGGTGAAGAAGGCTGAATTTGAGTGTAGCCACATCTTTAGTTGGATAAAGTACGACTAGGACAGAGGGCGAACGATCGAGGGAAGACTAGGCTTGGTGAGAGAGGTGGTCTCGAACACACAACGACAACTACAAAAGTGAGTGTGAAGGATGGAAAGTACAGTGTGAGCCAAGTGCGAACGACTGAGACAGTATGAGACTAAGACTTGGTGAACAAAGTGCTCTCGTGCACACAAACCCGACTAGAGAGTGAGTGAAACATTGAACGAACAATTAAAGGCAAACTAGCATCGACTCATCTGTCTGTGATGAACTGACAGACAACTCAGCGGTAGTTGTCATCACTTATTAGAGTTATGTTTCATTCTCAAACTCTGAGCTGTACGTCATCATCACTACAGCAATGACGCGCGCGGGCACACACGCACACACAAACACACAATGTTAGTCGAGTGAGATAAATTGCACAACAAACAAAAAGGTCATCGGGACAAATGTTGAGTGAGTGTTTGTGTGTGTGTGTGTGTGCTCTCAATTGACTGTGAACTGATCTAATTCAAATTAAATATTTGTTTGTTTTTGAGGATTAAAGAGGATTTTGACTGCATTCCAGTGCTGTGTCAACAGTATCGATAGGCAGTGCAGGCATACAACCATTCTCTTAATTTATTCAAATATATATTCAACAGTGATTGTACTCAAGTTGGTGAATTATTCAACTCCAGTGAGTGATGTACAAATGGTGAAACGGTGTTGAGCCATTCAGCTGAGTGGTGACTCGAATTGGTGTTGCCATTTTGAAACTGAATTTCACTTCTTTAGTGACAGCTTTTGTTTCTGTTTATGTATCGTCCATGTATTTCTCAGTTACCTTTGGTCATTGGTGTGAGTGGTCGCCCATGGTAGAGCAATGTAACGAATGCCCTTGCTCTGAGTACCTCCACCCCTGTTTGTTTCAATTGGCTCCATAAGCATTGAGTTGTATCACTCAGTCGTACCGAGTGGCACAGAGCACTAGTTCAAGTATTCAGTGAAACTGCGAATGGTGTGAGTGGTCACTCTCACCATTACTTTCTGTGAAATTAACTTGTGACGCTCACTCTCAACTCTCAATGGAAGCACAGAAAATAAGTATACAGTGGCGTTCACTGTAGCAACTCGCACTGGGCTCTTAGGTTTGATGTGCTGGTAGGGGTTTGTTCTTTGGTTTCTCCTGTGATTATCGTTTTATTCGATTGTGTCTGTGCTTGTGCTGGTCGCACTGGCAGTTCTAGTACTAGTGCAGAGACCTGGACTTGTAATTTGGCTAATTGCACTCAGTCTCAGTCAGTGTCAGACCCAGTCGGAATGCCTCACTCGATAGCAACATTCTCTCACCTTCAATGGCCCCATTACCTTCTATCTCATTACTAACTGGCCACATTGACACTCTCACTCAGAGTGTTTATGTTTTCACCTCTCTCAACGGTCACCACCACCACCACCCAATCGATGACCGCTTAACTCTTTTGTTGTCTACTGGTTTGTGTCTAGTTAGTAATTGATTTGACGAGGCCAAATTGCCATTTGCCTCACTTTGTCTGTAATTCGACGTTCGATCTGTTTGTCAATATTATATTGACGATTACCATCAATGCTGCCACTGTAATTGCCATATGGACAGGAGATTTCGTTGACCTTCTTTAGTGGTCTGTGTTAGAGGAGCTAATGTAGAGAGTGAGTGTCAATCGGTCCACTACCACCACAGTCCAACATTTGTGTTTCACTTTCAATTCAATCACCCAAAGGATTATTGATTGACTTGTCAAATTGTCTCAATCAACTTATCTCATCTCAGGCTTTGCCTTAGGGTCTCGTCCAGTAAATCTCTGTTTTGAGTGTTCCCTGTTCAATACTACGGCCCGACCTCAAGTCCATCTGTTGTGTGGTTAATGCTTTCCGAGTTGGCTAATGTTGTTTCTCTAATAACGTTCGGTCGTTTAAGCTGACGGCTTGCAGTGCTAAATAGATAGAAAGCGCTGGCACAAAACCACTCAAACCCATCGCACCCGAGTCTAACCATCAAGTGGTTGTTGGAAGTACACATGCACAGTGTGTTAGTGTCAGTGATGTGCTGTAGGGGGCTCTAGAGGGCTCGATAGAGCCCCCTCAACAAAATTTTTGAAAAATGCGAGCCCCCTAGAATGTGTGATAAGATTCAACTACCCATTCTGGTAAATTCAATACCCAACCAATTTCAAAATTTTTGCATCCCACTATTTGGTGATAAGATCCAATTGTTCATTTAATGAGAATTTCAAAGACCCCCAATGGTCCTATCTAGCCAATTTTGGGAATATTTCTATCCTGCGAGCCCCCTAAGTAAAGAAAAAATTTAGCGAGCCCTCTGGTAATTCTTCGCGACGAGCCCCCTGACTCAAAATTAGCAGCACATCCCTGGTTAGTGTACATCATACACAGAGTGCACACTCGTGGTCACTCGATTGCACTCGTGCCAACTGAGCAAACAAACGCACACTCCATGTAATACAACGTGAATTGCAACTGTCCCATTGAACCGACCCATTTGCAGGACATTAACTTTGTAGGTATATAATTCGATATTTGCTTTGCGTTGCAAACGTTTCATGGTACAAGTCTTGATTTCATAAAACTATGATGGCCATTTGTGGCCATTGGAGTTTTGGAAATGGCCAAAGTGGCAATTTGGCCATTGGGTTGCCCACACCTGGTATATATGGATTGCCAAAATGGATGCTCATTGGTTGTCTTGATGATCATTTTTTCATACTTTGCATACTTTGAAAGACGCAACTATTCGAATCTAAGTTTACGTTTATCTATGTCACAGTATGTATATCGTATCATACACTGTATGACTCAATTCTCAAAACCGCAGGCAATCTGATCTGTTCGAGTAGTAGGCCATGCCACCATAGAACTATTCGAAGTATCTTTCAATTTGAATAACTCAAAGCAAACAAACTGACGCCTTCCAGTCAGTCACCCAATGCAGAGGGCGCACTGATAAAAAACCGAGATGGTGGAGACATCTGGTGAGCGAAAAACTAACTTACAGCTTGTACAGGCACAAAGGCACATACACCACCAGCCAGTCAGTCTGTTTTGTGTGTTCGTTTGTATTAGTCGCTTTCGCCTCTCTTGTCTGGTGCTTTACTTGGCCTGACGTCTTTTTGTCTCGTTTCTGTACAATCGCCGCCTTCTGTGAACATTTTGCTCTCATTTGGCATACTCTTAAGGATTCTATATTCCCTACACAGAAGAAGCACCTCATTCCGGTAGTCTGTTGCTACGTTTGGCTATCGTCTCTCCATTGGTTCCTCGCCCAAGTTAGCCTCACCCACCATATCAGGTCAGTAACCCGTGTTTGTGTTCTATGTAGCATGTTCTGTCACTCGACTCTAGTCATTCGGCTTTCGTGAATATCTATCTGTAGAGTATCTTCTTTTCTGGTATGCTTGCTGTCACGTATTTTAAGTAGCATCAACGCTCTCCATCACGTGACGTCACGTGTGTAGTATGTATGCAGTAGTTTCACGTATGCTGTTGCCCTGTTGCACTACGTGCTCGTGTTAGTTTCACTGATGTTGTCTGTCCGTCTCTAAGCCTGCCTTCCACTAGATGTTACAGCCTTTGACGAATCTATTTGTGTGTGCTAATGTGACGTTGTCTTTTAGTTTCGACACGATGTCATCCCCATTGCTCTCTGACCTTCCTCTGTGTCTGTGAGAGTTAGTGAGAGAGTTTCTGTGTGCAAATGTGTTTGAGTTTGGGTTTGGTTAGTGCACATAGTCCACTAAATGCACTCACTTCCATGGTATCCACTGATTGATCAGTCGTGTCTGTATGTATGTGAGCTGTAAGCACAGTTGGTCAGTTCTCCTTGTTCACTCTCACACCAACTCCTTACCAAACCAGAGTCTCAATCTGCCTACTACATCCTCAAACTGTTACTCAAAGCAGTACACAACATACATTCATAGTGTCAGTCAGTGAGTTCTGTACGCGCACTCAGTTCGACTCGATTATTGTTGGAAAAGAAGATTTGTGTGCCCCTTGAACTGACATTCGAATGTCGAATGTTCGAGCAACGTGTCAGAGTTCGAGCAACGTCTCAGAACAGAGAACTTTATTTGTGCTCATATATCGCTGCACTTGGTCTGTCCTATGCCGTATTGATTTTGTTCTTGTTCTCTAATAAAGAACTTTTACTTTCTCTTGTGCCTCCTTGTTTGCTCTTGTGGCTGAGTTAACCGCTAGTACTCCCCAAGACCTACTTGTGTCCTACTCTCTGTGGTCGAGTCAGCCGCTTGGATTCCCCGAGACCTGTTCTGCTCTCCGTGGTCGAGTCAGTCGCTTGGATTCCCCGAGACCTGGTTGTATCTTCGTGGACGAGTCACCCGCTTGGACTTCCAGAAGACGTTTGCTCCAACAATTATTGATGTTCGATTAGTGTCGCGTGATTATAATCAGTGTCATTTAGTGTTGAGTGCAATACGACCCATCTCATACAGGCACATAAACATACTACCTCACACAGTCTGTCTGTCAGTGTGTCTGTCAGTGTGTGCTCGGTCTTTTCTTCTCTCCGTTCGTCTGCATCTCTTCTATTATCAACTTTTCAGCCTCCCACACTTACAGCGAACGTCATCTCTCCAACACGTCTGTGTGATTTGTGCCTAACCATCCAGGATTTTGATCGTGTGAAACGACTTCAGTTTTTTTAGGCTGTCTATTGCCCCGTGTGGTTATCATCTCGTCTTTTGATGGTTTCTCGTTCAAGTGAGTGTCACCCACTGCCTCTGATTAGTGTAACACGTTTAATTGCCTTGTAATTACTCCACAATAGTCTATCACATCAGAGTCTTGGTCTATTCCACTCTGTTTGTATGTTGACTCTGTGTCTGCCCCTTTGTTCGTATGTTCGTATGTTGGTATGTTTGATTAAGTTTATGATTTTGCATCAGTTATTTTGTTCGCAGTACTGCGTGTGCCTGTACAGGTGTGTCTGTCCTTTGTGGTCTTTTAGTGTAAATAGAACTTTGTTTTCTTGTGTATTCGATTTGCTATCTGTAGGCTTGAGCCAATGGTTGATTTGTAAGGGTATTTGTCTATTTGTTTGTACATTGATGGTGCGTCTGTATGTTTGAATGTAAGTTTGTCAGTGTTACTAGTAACAATCAGTCAGTTAGACTCAATTGTGCTTGTACGATGATTATCACTTTGATGAGTTGAGTGGATCGATGGTCACCATTATCTCTCCTGTCCACTGTTCGTGTCTGCTTTAGTGTTGTATTATTATATAGCATTTCATTATATATAGTTGTCTCACTCTTTACCTACTCATCTTCCTTCTCACTTTATTTTAAAACTAAGTCTCTGCTTTTTATCCCTCACAGAATACCACCCTAAAAGGACGCCAAGATGCAGTCGTGCCCGATTGATGATCAATGCAAAGACTTTGCTGATTCAGCTGATGCGTTACGACTTCACATCAAACGCAAGCACATCGAACTGTTGACCTGCCATTGTGGCACTGTGCTTACTACTCGAGAAAAACTTGCCGATCATCAAGCTGCTTGTCCACCTAACCAGCCAACCACAACCAACCACCAGTCACTTCCATCTACATCAAGGTAAACTTGTATGATTGAGCGCACCCAGTATTGAGAGTTTAAATGTCCATTTTGATGTGTCGGTGTATGATCTGTGGGGTTGAGGTTAGATGCAATTTTGAGATGATTTATTTACCTTTGTTGTTTCTAATTTAAAAGCTAACAATAATCTTTTGTCTTTTTTACAGAATGGGTCAATCCCGTTGCGATGACTGTAAGCAGTACAAGACACAACTGGCCAAATTGATTGAGGAGAACAGGAAGCTCCGTGAGGAGAGCAAGACAATGGCAACCAAACTCGAGTCTGTGACCAAGCAGTTGAGTGAGCTTGGTGGTAGTGTCGACCCGCAGGTGTTCAACATTCCACGTCCACTGACCCTCAATGCTCTTCCCTGGGTGGTACTACGAAAGATATTCGCCTATCTGTCGCCAAAAGATGTCCTTCAAATGGCCAGAGTCTGTCCAGCGTGGAAGTCACATCAGAAACGTATTTGTCGCAAAGTTCGCTCGATCACTTTGTTGGTTAGCAAGTCAGACAAGAATTTTGTCAATTTGGCTGATTACTATCACCGCTATTCAAATTTGGACAAACTTGTCGACGATGGTGGTTCACCCATGAATCCTGCGCAGAAATTCAGTGACAAATGGTTCGAGGTTTGGATTTCTTCCCTCTGTTCGGATTTTGTGCGATTTTTGGCTGCTACAATGTCCAATGTAGACACTCTGCAGATCACGATCACGGAAATTTCGTTTGAAATACTTGATCAGGTGATTGAGCTGATTAATTTGTTGTCATCAAGGCTGATTACGCTCAAAGTAGAGTGCGAATTTTCTGAAGACGATGGCCCAGCACTAACAAACAAAGTTCTTCTACTGTTTGAATCAATCAACTCGTTGCCTAAGTTGGAACATCTCACCCTGACCTTTAATCATGCTCTCTACCCAGATTCTGTTGGTGCAGGCCGCGAGTTGAACGATCAACTTTTGGGTGTCGAACCGCACTTTGAAATGTCTATTTTGTCTGGGCTACATGAATTCAACTTTTTCTCTGATGACTGGATCAAGCAAACTCCGCTGTTTTATTCGTTGAAACGGCATGTTCCATCCAATCAAGCTCTCACTCAGATTAGATTTATTAATGCTGGCGTGCAACAGAACTATTCGTGGCTTACCCAACAAAGTCCAAATATCGCATCCCGAATGGCTTCGATTTTTGTTCATATTGAAAATCCAGATCCAGAGCAAGATGCACTGACAATTCAGCCAATTTCCCATCAGTTTACATCATTGACCGAAATAATATGTTTTATTGACATAACTCTCCTGTTTTCGCAATTGATCAACATATTCTCTTCATTGAAGCAACTGGAACGACTCATCCTTATTATTAAGCCGTCCTTTTCATTGCAAATAGACGATAACATTGGTCAGTACCAGATTGGTCGGCTTACTTCTCTCAAAATTTTGACAGTCTTCTTCAACGAAAATACAGTATTTGTTTTCGACTCAACACACTGGGGATGGGCACTTCCGAATGTACAAATCCTAGAATTGGTTTTCAGTAATGAAGATGAGAAGTTTCTCAAAATGCCACAAATAGTGCAAACTTTCATGAACTGTCCCAAGTTGCGGTTCATCTTCACCAAAACAACCGAAAGAGGCTGGAAGGAGTGGATGGTGGTTGAGACTGCTGGTCAGAAGAGCATTCAACAGGCTTTGGAGCCTTAAAGTTTGTGTGTGTGTGTGACATGCAAACAGTCACTGACTGACTGTTTTCTAATAGCCATTAGTTTTATTAGTGTCAGGTGCTAATCACACTTGAACCTGTGCTTTTATAATTTAAAGATTGTTCTTATTAAACTGTTCTCTTATCAGGTTCGAATCGTAGCATTTACTTGACCGAATGAATTGGGTGAAGCTTGTGGTGAGTGTAGCGTGGACAATGCACTGTCATACGAACTTTGCCCACAATCACTTTAGTACACTCACAGAAGGTGCCAACAAGTGAGAGAGGCCATTCAGGTGTTTGTATGAGTGCAGATGAATTTGCAGCCAAAAGTTGTATG